>JARQOC010000003.1:164096394-164108927 GCA_033576535.1 Allobates femoralis
GTTGCTTTCTGAAGTAACACATTTCCTTGCCTAAGGCTGGTTTCACACTGTAGTTTTTACCCAGATTAGATTCGATCAGGTTTGCGTGTCAAAACTTGGAGTGTCTCCAAAACTCTGAACAGGTGTCAATCTTTCAATTATAGCTTTTCTCTGCAAGTTCCGCTCCTGGTTTTGGCACACAAACCTGATCGAATCTGATCAGGGATAAAACTTCAGTGTGAAACCAGCCTAAAGAAGGCCATTTACCTCCCTAAAAGTATCACAGGAGAAAGTGTGTTTGCTGCACCTCCAGCCCTTGAGATCACTTTAAATGACTTGATTTATGAGCTCACAGAACTGGTGAGAAGACAGAAACACAGAGAAGAAAATGTGTTACCTCAGAAAATAGCAGCTGTAAGGCTGGGGTCACAGTAGCATTTTTCACATGCGTTTTTGGAGACCTGCGTTTTCAAAAACGCATGTAAAAAACGCATCCATAGGCCCCCATGTTAAAAAACGCATGCCATAATAGCCAAAAAGCATGTGTGACTGTCCCATGCGTTTTGAAGCATATCCAAAAACGCATGCGTTTTTTAATAAGGGGCCTTATGGAAAACGCATGCAAAAACGCATGTACAATTAGTGCCTTCAAAAACGCATGCGTTTCCCATAGGAGCCTATGTTAAAAAAAACGCATGCGTTTTAGAAAACGCATGCATTTTTTTAACATGGGCTCCTATGGGAAACGCATGCGTTTTTGAATGGCACTAAAAGGTACTAATTGTACATGCGTTTTTGCATGCGTTTTCCATAGGACCCCATGTTATAAAAACGCATGCGTTTTTCAAAACGCTCAAAAAAATACTACATGCACTATTTTTAGGTGCAGATTCAAAAACGCAGCCAAAAACGCAGGGAGCCATCACACACCTTAAAAAACTCATGCTGACATGAAAAAACGCATGAGTTTTGTTAAATCACTAAAAAAAACACATGGCAACTGTGACCACAGCCTAAGTCCATGTTTTAATATGTGAGTTAGGCTGGGGTCACATTTGGGCATTCAATTGTGTTCACCGCATCCAGATCGCCATTGCCTTCACACAGATTTTGTTTCCAAAATGTGTGCTGTGAACCGCAATGTGGTAACTGGATTGCTCCAGATGTGTAATCCTGAGCAATGCGGTTACTGTATACTTTGCTTATCTCTGCTGCCGCAGGGATAAGCAAAGTGTTAAATGTGTATTAATTAACACATTAAATATGAATATTAGCTGTGGGCAACATGTAGCCGTCTTACTGTAAATGGCTTATTAACCCCTAACATGCTGGAAGGAGTGGACAGCATGTCTCTAGGGGGGGTGGGCACCCCCTAGAGACATGTTGCCCACAGCTAATATTCATATTTATTGTGTTAATACACATTTAACACTTTGCTTATGAGCAAAGTATATGGTAACCGCATTGCTCAGGATTACACATCCTGAGCAATCCGGTTACCGCATTGCAGTTGCCAGAACCGCTCCGAAAACTACAGCCTGCATGATTTTTAGCACAGGCTGCAGATCCGGTGCCAGTAACCGGATTGCATGTAAAGCAATCCGGTTACCATAATGGGCTCCTATGGGGAGCGTTTCCTGATCCGGTTTTGAGCTTTTTGAAAGCTCAAAACCGGATCAGGATTTAACAAACCTGCCGCATGTGTGACCCTAGCCTTATACTTTCCCAGGAGCTGTGGTATGTGCCGACGATTAACTGGAGCAGCTCTGCATAGTCAGACACAGCCATTACACAGTACATAACAGGAAAACATTTATATCTCAGCACAGGAAGTATTTTGTAACACATCCAATTGTGAAACTTATTATCATTCCAGCTCTATAAATTAAAATGTACTTTTTTTCATGAGAAAACACCTTTTTTTAATTCAATTTAGTTTTATTTAGCTATATTTTTTGTTTTAATGTGTCCATCTGAAAAAAAAATGTAACGACTTCAAAATTTTACATTACAAAGTAGCTACATATATCATCAACATGCTTTATGGTTAGGAGATGTACATTTGTTAAATTAGTCAATTAAATTTGGTTTTCAAAAATGTTAATGTGGATTTTTTTTTAAAAGTTCGTAAAAAAAAAAAATAGCTCTTTAAGGCCTTTACAAAAAAAAGCTAGGTAGCCTCATACACCAAAAGCCTGCACCTGCAAGTTTGCTTTGTTCGTGTTCACGATTGGGCCTAATATTAGACTCATCGAATGAGCTAATGTGCACAAAAATATATATCTTATGTAACATGACCACTTTATGACAGTTATGTTTCTGGATCCTGGTCAGACATGCCATTGGTGCAGCCCATGCAGCCGCACAGGGGCCCAAGAGGTAGGGGGGACCAATTCTACTCCCTAAGCAGGTTGAATTGTGCATTTTGGGGAGCTCATTGGCTGCAAATGGCCCATATATTGTTCTTACACAGGGGCCCTTTTCTGTCTCTGTTCTCCAGTGTTCTGGATTATGGAAATGTTTCTTTGTTTAAAAAAAAAATATATGGCTTTTCCATGAAGCCAGTACCATGCTCTGTCAGCTTAGAACGCTTGTTTGTTATGCTTTAGGTTAAGAGCACATTAAGATCTTTTCCTCTTTGTGATCAGCCCCTGGTGGCAGCACCAGCTGTACTGACCTGATGGCGACCCTGCAGACACAGGATATTTGGCATTGATTAAGAGCTACACAGTGTTATAGAAAATATGGTTTAATCGATATCTTTCAGCATAATGTTTTACAGATTTGAGAACAGACAATTATGATAATAGGCAATTGTAAAACTGAGTTCAAAGTAGCCATAGGGTATTATTAACAAAATGCTACATTTGGACACAAACAGATGTTTAATGAGTGAAATATAAATTCTTCATGCTGAACATTTGCTGATTAAAAGTTTTATTTGATTGGTTTTTACTTGGAGTTTAAATTTACTATACATTTCTCTAATAGAGAAATTACCTTTATTTTTACATTTAGAATAATTCATTGAAAGATAGAAATATTACCCTGTGTACTATGCGAAGCAACAATTGTCTACGTGTTTAATATTTATTTATCCTTTTTAGCCTCCCCCCATTTCTCAGCCTATGCAGATTTGTCTGAGAATAATGTTTAATACTTATAAAACCAAACCCTACAACAATAGAACCCCATTTATCACCACCCCTATTCCATCACACCAGGGCATCGGGAAATGCCAGGAAAGGAATGCACTAACTGCTGGGGCAGCTGCAGGTTGCTATTCTTTAGCCTGGGAGGGGGACAATAACTACAGGCCTCACCACGCTGAGAATACCATCCTCCCGCTACCTGGATTTTACCTACTTACCTACCTACCTGTTAATCTAAAATAGGGCAAAGCCTACACATTTTTTTCAATTATTTACTTGAATAATTAAAAAAAAATAGCGGGCTCCTCTATATTTTTGATTGACAGCCATGTTAAAGCCAGGCAGCTCGGGATGGCAGCCCGTAGCTGTTCGCTTTATCTGTGCTGAGAATCAAAAACACAGCACAGCCGTATGTCATTTTTTAAAATTATTTATTTATTTTTAGACTACTATGATGGCATGTTTGTTGCCTATGTCAACCAATCACAGATAATGGCACAATAGGTGGGGATACAGCAGGCAATCATAGATTCTTTCACAGAAAGTGGATGTCTGTGATTGGCCAGTACAGTGAATAAGGTAAGTATAATGCTTCTGTTTAATCACTGTAATATCATAGTCAAGTATGGGACCTGCACTACTACTGACCCAAACACTGTTTATTAATTTTTTGCCCTTAATCATGGCTGTTGCTGCTTTTTTCTGCCCCTCTGTATGGCTGTGCTATCACCATCTAAAAAATGTGCAACTTCATAGAAAAGAAGGAAAGAGGAGACACTCACCAATATGAAAACAAATCTTTTACTGACACAACAACAGTGACATCAAGCTCACCGAGTCTGAGCCACAGGCATTGGGGGAGGAGCCTGGGGGCCGCTGTTCAGGGAAGCTGCTTCTAATAGAGCTCCCTGTAAAAATCTCAGCATCTCAGCAATCCAGCCTCAGAGACTACTCATCATGCCTGCAAATTGGGGAGGAGCCCGGATACGTTAAAGTGTATCAGAGCATGAAATGGCTGTTGTCTGGAGGTTCTCCGTGCCCTCCCCTAATGCCTGCAGCTTGGTCCTGGCAAGCTTAATGTCACTGCTGTTGTGTCAGTGAAGGATTTGCCTTCATATTGGTGAGTGTCCCTTCTTTCCTTCATTGACTGCATGTTTAATCACTATTTTGTTTATTTTTACAGCACTCCAGCCCTGTAGCCACCATTATAAAAGTTTAAAGTCCAGATTTGGTGTTCGAACTCATGTTCAGGTCAAGTATAGTCCTGAACTCGGACTTTAAAAAAAAAGTCTTACGGATCCACCAATCCTGAACATTGGTGGGTTCACCCATCATTGGCTGAGAGTTCTCCAAAGTCCATTCATTTACATATGTACTAAATCTCTTTTTTACAAAAAAACAAAATACCGGTATGTAAAGTCAGAACCACAAGTTTGATTTTTATAGGGGTAAGTCCTCTATCTAAATGTACAAAAGGTTTATTTCCAGCTTTTGGGGTTATAAACTCCCTTTAATTGAACAAATTCCTAGCTGTATAATGGTATGTGCCCACAGGACGTTTTTTAAGCAGTCCTGAACGCAGCAAAAACCTGAGGATCCTACAGTTCTTGACAGGAGATTAGCTATGATCTTGTCTGCATTTTCTGTGCGTTTTCTGAGTGTTTTCTGCATGTTTTTTGCATATCTTTGTGCATTTTTACTGCGTTTTTTGATGCTGAGTTTTTCCTGTGTTTTTTCCATTGATTTTAGCAAAAACACAGTAAAATAATTAACAAGTGAATCCTTTCCCATCCGCACCAAAAACGCAGGTATTTGACAGTTCTTGACAGTTGCAAAACCAATGTGTGTGCACAGCGTTTCTATGAAACACATTAGTTTTGCTGGGAATCAAAACCGCTGGAACAAATTAGCATAAATTACCATAAAACCAATGGTTTTCTGCATGCAGAAAACACGCAGAAAACGCAGCAAAAACGTCCTGTGGGCACTCACCCTAACCTGAATTGGAAACATATGATTTCAGTGTAAAGTATGTTTAAAGGTTACAGTGAGGTATGCTATAAAATAGGCCATCCCATAGGCCTCTAGTAAAAAAGTTATATATGTGATATGTTAGTGTTTGAGGCTGAGTTCACATCTAATGGTGTTTGCGTTTGGAACGCATTCGCTTAACGGATGCGTCAAACGCATGTCTTTTTGACTTGCATTTTTGCCTAGAAGTTGTTTGCATTAACGTATGTGACACACCCGCCACCAGGGCAGTGGGATACTCGGAACCGGGTCTTTAGATTCTGTTGAGGATGTCATGGGGGGTCACCCGGCTCTGTGGCCCTGGCCATGTCATAAAAATGGGGAAAGGTTTATAAGGGAAATTAATTCATGACGCCACCCGTGGTTTTCGGCATTTAATTGGATGTAGATCAACTGGGGAGGTTGGTGACGCAGCAGAGTTGTTATCTCTCTACATAGATAGAGCGTGGTCCCAGGGATGTTATAAAGTCTATTAGATGATGGCATCTGATATAGTGCCGGGCAGGTGAAGCAGTAATAATTTGAGGACACAGCAGGGTGCAGTCTACACATTTTACTGACAGTTCTCCAGGTTACAACAACCTGCCGTGTGCTGTGCCCTCTGGGTCAGGGATCAAGCTAACTCTCTGATAACTTAGGGGCACTTTACTGGGGACCCCTTCTGGTGTACGTTTCTGGGTCTTCTCTCTGCCCTGGCTCTCACCCTCCTGCCCTGTGCCTCACACTCAGTGTCCCCAGCCGACAGCCACGGGTCCTGTCAGGCGATGTCCTCTCAGTCCCCGTGACCCTATATGGCTGCCTTTTCAGTGATTAATTGTGGGTTTGGCTGCTGCTGTTGAAAACTGCAGCCTCCAGCTAGCTAGCTGAGTGCTACAGTCTCTCCACTAATCAGGGGATGGTCCCCTCTGCAGCCGGTCCCTCCACCTGACTCCGATCACAGTCAGCATGGTACGGGCGCCATGGGTGGATTCCTCACTGCCCGTGCCCCTGGAACCATTTAAGTGTCTCTAGTGCCTCTCACTCACTCCTCCGTTCATCTACACCTTTCCTTGTTCTGGCTCCAACCGGCTCCAGTCCCCAGGAATACTCTCTCTCTCTTTCCACTCACGATAGACTCATGTCACCAACTCCCGACTAACTATCTTCTTCTAGATCTTTCTACACGTCTCCCTATGACGTCAGTCCATTCTCTACGTCCTGTACATTGTCACCACTCACTTCACTACTTCTTGGTGTGCTCTCCTATCTACTTCCTCCACCCACACCCTCTAACTAGCTCCCCTCCAGCCTGAGATGGGGCTCTCCCTCAATAGGGTCCGCCCAGATCCCCTGGGCTGGAGTGGTGTGGTGTTGGATGCTGGTGTGTGGATACTAAGTAGTGCCCCCTCCTTACCTGAGAGTAGGGTACCACACCTCTGGCTGAGGTGCAGTATCTCTGTGGCAACTGGACCCTCAGGGGTGCCACATATGCATTAATGCAATAGCCTACATTTGGTCAAAATCACTTGCATTTTTGTTATGCTTTTGTCTGCGTTTTTTAATGGCCAATTTAAGGTCTGTGTGATAGACACATAGGATAGATAGATAGATAGATAGATAGATAGATAGATAGATAGATAGTAGAATAGCTAAATCAGGCTTACTAGTCTCCTGCTGTTACTTCCAGGGACGCTTATTAAGCTACTTGCATATTCACTGCACTGTCAGTCAAACAGCCAATCAGAGAGGCTCACGCTCATACAGGAGCCTCAAGAGTTAACTCCCTGCTTACCGATAACAGCAGTGCCGGTAATCAGGGAATTAACTCTGCTGTCACCGCAGCTGCTCCATGTGCCGCTTATACTGGAGCCATGGTGACAGCAGAGTTAACTCCCTGTTTACCAGCTCTGCTGTAATTGGTAAGCAGGGAGTTAACTCCTGAGGCTCCTTTATGAGCGGTTCATCCAGGAGCCGATGGAATTAACTCCTTGCCTACCGGCGCCACTATCAACGCTGCTCTTGAATGCTGTGGTGCTAGAGGTGCTGCTAAGCAGGATGTGAAATGTGGGGATCCTGAGCTCACCATTGCTATAGTAACTGCTCGTTTAGTTACTATGGCAATGGTGTCAGCAGTGACATCACCGCTTAGCAGCCGCAGTCTCATTCAGTAATCACCAAGCACGGGGAGTGGACTTTCTTCCCGTTCTCAGTGATGAAGTAGTTCTGCATAATTTGAAGAAGAAAGAAGACAGAAGACCAGAATCTTGGAGCGATGCATGGGAGTAATAAAGATGGTGTCCCTAAGCATGTCTGGGTATTTATGTCTAATAAAGTATTTTTTCTCTGTGTGGAGTCTTTTTAACCCTTTATTGGAGATCCTTAATGGCCAGGTCTAAGTTGACCTGACATTAAGAATTTCAGGCTTAATACCAGCTGGTATAATAAAGCTGGTATTAACCCCTTATTACCCAGCGTGCCACCTGTCACTAGGGCTGCTGGAAGAGCCTGGTAAGGCACCTGGCAATGGCGCTATGATAAATACACCATTTTCAGGGGTGACTGCGGCCTGCTATACGTTAGCATGAAGGGGCCCTAAAACAATGGGCCCTCAACACGCTGAGAATACCAGCCCTCAGATGCCAAGTTTTACCTTGGCTGCAAATAAAAATAGGGCAGAGTCCATGCATTTTTTTGCCAGCCAAGGTACAATTAGGCAGTTTAGAGTGTCAGCTTTCAACTGTTCACTTTCATTGGACTAGACTTAAAAATGCTGCAAAGCCCCACATGTTTTTATTAATTAATTATTTATTTTACCCCCTATAATGCCAGGTTGGTTGCCATTCATTAATTTGTATGGCAACGAAACAGAATCACCCTCCAGATGGAGGAAATCTTGTCTGACTACAACAGACAATCACAGAGGCTCTCACAGAGTGTGAGCCTCTGTGATTGGCTGTTTGGTTGAGAGTGCAGTGAATATTCAAGCAGTTTAACAGGTAGCCCAGTAAGTAGCAGTACAGAGTCGGGAGACAGAGCAGGGAGGCTGGTAAAGCTATTCTTGCACCTACATCTGTCTTTCTATGGATCCTATCCTATAAATCTGGAGCATTGCGTTATATTGCGCTTCTGTTGAAATGCACTGACAAATGTTACAGACCACGTTCGGCATTGCACTATGAAAAACACATTGCTCTTATGCAAGCCTTTCTTCAGCAAAAAAAGGCTTGCATTAGTATGCGCTTTTAATGGTAGTCTATGGGTGTATTAACACATTGCGCTACAATGCGTTTTTGAGCAGAAAGCGCATGTGTTCAAGCGCAAGAAACACTAGATGTGAAAAGGCCCTAAGTCTTTCTAGATCAGGGGTCTCAAACACGCGGCCTGCGGGCTGCATGCCGCCCCTGGGGCTTCTCTGTGCGGCCCGCGGAACTGTGGACAACTTCTCTGACGCTAAGCAAGATCAATGCAAACCGCCAGCCAATGAGAGGCATGCAGCTGCTGTCGGCATATGACATCATATGTGGGCCTCTCATTGGCTGTGTGTGAGAGTGTGTGAGAGTGTGTGAGATAATGTGTGTGAGTGTGAGTGTATGAGAAAATGTGTGTGTGTGTGTGTGTGAGAGAATGTGTGTGTATTTGAGAGTGAATGTGTGAGAGAGAGAGTGTGTGTGTATGTGTAAAAAGAAGGTAGACCAGATTGGGGACATCAGTACAAAACGGAACTAGGATGGGGGAAATTACTACACTATGGATGCCGGGATGTGGACATTACTACAAAAGGGGACCAGCATGGGGAACATTACTACAAAAGGGGGATCAGTATGGGGGACATTACTACAAAAGGGGGATCAGTATGGGGGACATTACTACAAAAAGGGTTTCATTATGGGGGACATTACTACAAAAAGGGCCCAGGATGAGGGGCATTACTAAAAAAGGGGGATCAGTGTGGGGGACATTACTACAATATGAAGACCATGATGGGGACATTACTACTATATGGGGACCAGGATGGGGAACATTACAACAAGAAGTGGGCCAGGAAAGAGGAAATTTCTACAAAAGGGGATCAGGATGGGGCATTACTACAATATGAGGCCCAGGATGAGAGCATTGCTACAAGATCGGAACCAGGATGGGGACAATACTACATTAGGACCAGGATGGGGACATTACCACAAGATGGGGATCAGGGTGCGGGACATTAATACAATATGGGGACCAGGATGGGACATTACTACAAGGCGACCAGAATGGGGACATTACTACAAGATGAAGCCCAGGGAGAGAACATTATTACAACAAGGGGATCAGGATGGGACATTACTACATAATGAGGACCAGGATGGGGACATTACAACATGATGAGGACAAGGATAGGGACATTACTACATGATGAGGACCACAATAGGGGCATTAAAACATGATGAGGAACAGGATGGGGACATTACTACATGATAAGGACCAGGATGGAGACATTACTACAACCAGGATAGGGACATTACATGATGAGGATCAGGATAGGGACATTACTACATGATGAGGACCACAATAGGGGCATTAAAACATGATGAGGACCAGTATGGGCACATTACTACAAGATGGGGACCAGGATGGGGACATTACTACAATATCAGGACCAGGATGTGAGACATTACTATAGGATTGGGACCAGTATGGGGACGTTACCACAAGAAAGGGAGCAGGATGGGACATTACGACAAGATGAGGACCAGGATGGGGACATTACTAAAAGAAGAGGACCAGGACGGAGGACATTCCTACAAGAAGAGGACCCAGGTGGGGACATTACTACATGCGGGGAAGCAGGATTGCGACATTACTAAAAGAAGATCATCAGGATTTGAACATTACTACATTGAGCAAAAAATGCTGGCATTGCTAAAAATGGCACTTAGTCCTACAAGCAATGTGGCCCCCCAATACCAATTTTTTTCTAAGTGCGACCCATCAAATCAGCCGAGTTTGAGACCCCTGTTCTAGATAGTGATTGTATGGAAGTAATTTCATTATGAACTACAGTTGAAACCAGAAGTTTACATACACTACATAAAAAGTCACATATGCATGTTTTTCTCACTTGACATTTGACATGAAATAAAAATAAACCTTTCCTGTTTTAGGTCAATTAGGGTTACCATGATTATTAATATTTTCCAAATGCCAAATTAATGAGAGAGAGAGAATGTTTGACATTTTTATTACTTTCTGAAAAGTCACAAGTTTACATACATCTCATTAATATTTGGTACCATTGCCCTTAAACTGTATGACTTGGGTCAAACAGTTTGAATATACTTCCACAAGCTCCTCACAACATTTGAAAGGATTTTGAGCCCATTCCTCCTTACAGAACTAGGGTAACTGAGCCCTCTTTTTAGGTTGCCTTGGTCACACCTGCCATTTCACCTTTGACCAAACATTTTCAATAGGATTAAGATCAGGGTTTTGTGATGGCCACTCCAAAACATTGACTTATCGTTAAGCTACTTTTTAACCAGTTTAGCAGTATGTCTCTCATCATTATCCATTTGGAAGACCCATTTCGCCAAAGCTTTAACCTGGCTGATGTCTTCAGATGTTGCTTCAGTATTGCCAAATAATCTTTCCTCATGACGATTTAGTGGTGTACCAATCCCTCCTGCAGCAAGGCAACCCTATAACATGATGCTGCCACCCCCATGTTTCACAATTAGGATGTGTTCTTAGGCTTCCAAGCTTCTCCCTTTTTCTTCCAAATGTAAAGATGGTCATTATGACCAAACAGTTAAATTTTAGTTTTACTAGACCACAGGGCATTTCTATAGATATTTAGGTGTTTGTTCCTGGATTATTTGCAAAAACTAAGGCTGGCTTCACATTTGCGTATGTATCCGCAGCGCACGCTGCGGACAAAAATATTCAAATGTGCATGCGGACTGCGCACCTATCTTTATCATTGTATACGCATCATACGCAAGACACTGCTTTTTCTCGCGCACGGCTGCGTATTTGTCCGCATGCGTACTCTGTAGGAAAATTAGGTGCGCCTGGAAACGCAACATGTTACATTTTTTGCCGCGCATAAAATTTCCCGGCGTCCGCAAGCGCACACTTGCGCACGCTTGCTGATACAAAATGCATTAAGCCCTATGAGAGCGCAAGCGTGCGCGAGGATTTGCGTATGGTGCACACGATGCGCATGCGTACGGGCCTTTGCACAAGCCCATGGGCGTGCCAGTAGGTGGGAAAAGTGAAAAAGTGACCAATTTATTAAACGCATGCTCATGAAAAACGCATGCGCATGATCAAAACACATACGAGCGCAGGTGTACATTGAACGCATGCGTATGCGGATAAAAAATCCTGCACATGCTTGCTTATACATGCGTTTTGACCTGCGCATGCGCATGCGCAGCATACGCGGCGGACAAAAACGCAAATGTGAAGGTAGCCTAAGCTTGTTTTTTTATGTTTCTTTTGTAGTGATGGCTTCATCCTGGCATAGTGGCTCTTCAGTAGATGTTGATACATTACTCGTTTCATTGTGGATGATAACACAATGCATTCCCAATAGCGTTGTATGGGTTTGACACGTGGACTTTGACAAAGGGTGATCAAAGAAACATCGATTTCTTTAAATTGTGGTTCTAGAGGCGACTCCTACAAATCTCATGGACAGCCAATATCACAAATAAGGCTGTTCGGGAACATGTCAATCCACAGACTTCCCTGGTAGGAAAAGTCATAAAACAGAAACTGTCTTAGGCTAGGGACACACATGCCTATTTCACATGCGTTTTTGGAGACCTGCATTTTCAAAAAACGCATGTAAAAACGCACCCATAGGCCCCATGCAAAAAACGCATGCCCCAATAGCAAAAACGCATGCCCCAATAGCAAAAACGCATGCCTAAATTGCCATGCGTTTTTGTGCTTAAGTGAGGAGCTGCCTTGAAAAATACATGCAAAAACGCATGGTACCATTTAGTTTCATATAAAAACGCATGTGTCTCCCACAGGGCCCCATGTTAAAAAAAACGCATGCATTTTTAAAAACACACCAAAAAATGCAGCTTGCAGTATTTTTTGGTGCTGATTCAAAAATGCATGCAAAAACGCAGGGTGTCATAAAACACCTTAAAAAACGAATGCAGAAATGGAAAAACGCATGGAAAAACGCATGCTTTTTTTTAAAGCACCAAAAAAATGCATGGCATGTGTGACCCTAGCCTAACTTTGGTCATGTGATGAAAGCAAATTCCCTCAAGAAGGACATGATGTTTGGTATGATGAGTGGCAGTGAATTTCGCAGAAGACCAAAGATCTGTTGGCTGGACACCATCATGGCAGACACTAGAATGAACATCAGAAAACTGAAAGATGCTGTGA
>JARQOC010000003.1:166732418-166786991 GCA_033576535.1 Allobates femoralis
TGCGTTTTTGGCTCAGCACCAAAAAATGCATCATAATGCACTTTTTGGTGCTTATTCAAAAACGTGCGCGTTTTTGAACATGGGACCCTATGGGAAATGCATGCGTTTTTGCATGGCACTAAATAGTACCATGGGTTTTTGCATGCGGTTTTTTATACTGCTCTACACCTAACAGCAAAAACGCAGCCCAAAAACGCAGGCTGCAAAAAAACACCTTAAAAAACTCATGCAAGTGTGACCCTAGCCTTACCCTGCGGCAAGTGTATTGTTGGAACATCTATTCTAAAAAAACCCTAAGCCAGCTTCCGTCAGTATGTCATCGAAATGACGTCACATCCTGACTGAAGCTGGCTGTATACCTAACCAAGATGGCCGACCGTTAGCGGGAGCGGGGCCAACACAGCCCCACTACCGACATCAGTGGCCTCTGCAGCCCCCTACACTGTCCCTACACTAGCCAAAGACCCCCCTGCAACACCCCCCCACCCGCCAGTGCCACCGCCGCCGCCGCAGCCTTCCTCACCAGCTTCATTGTGCCTCCATTTCTGCCCGCGCACTGCCTGCCGGGATGTGTAGTTCTCCGCTGTGACGTCACTGTGACGCTCCACACACGCTTATCCCTCCCTCCGCTCTCTTCTCTTCCACACTCCATCACAGGGTGGCGGGAATTTCCTGTCTGTCTCCCAGGGGATTGTGGGAGATGTAGTCTGCACCATGCTCTCCAATCAAGTCCCCCGGGGAGAAGCCGGCGGTGTCGGGAACTACAACTCCCAGAGTCCCCGCCGTGCCCGCTCGGTTGAGGAGCTGCGCGGTGCCTGAGTGTCACCAAAATTGAGTCAGGCTGGGAAGTGAGCGGCTGCGGTGGGGGGCGAGCTGTGCACGTCACCACCTCAGCTGGCACCGGCCTCCATCCTCCTGCACTCACACCCCCCCCACCCAGGTCTCAAGCATCCTGCGCTGTGAGCGGCGGGGGACACACCGGGGGCGAGCTGGGCACGTCACCACATCAGCCAGCACCGGCCTCCATCCTCCTGCACTCACACCCTCCCCCCCCGGTCTCAAGCATCCTGCGCTCACCCCCCTCCCCACCTGTGCTCTCACCCCGGACTCCATCCACCTGTGCCAACCACGGACTCCATCCTCCTGCGCACAAACCCCCCCACCTCTAACATCCTGCGCTCACCCCCCCCCCCGGACTCCATCCTCCTGCGCTCATCCCCCGGTCTCCACCCTCCTGCGCTCACCATCCCCCTGGACTCCATCCCCGCTGTCCATCCTCCTGCACCCACCCCCCCAGACTCCATCTTTTTGCGCTCCCCCCCACCGGATTCTATCCTCCTGCGCTCAATTTCCCCGGAATCCATCTTCCTGCGCTCACCGCTCACTGTGCTCACCCTCCCCACCGGACTCAATCCTCCTGCGCTCACACCCCAGTCTCCATCCTCCTGCGCTCACCCCCCCGAATCCATCCTCCTGCGCTCACCCCCCTGGACTCCAGCCTCCTGCGCTCACCCCCCTGGACTGACTCCATCCTCCTGCGCTCACTTCCCCCCGCATCCTCCATCCTCCTGCGCTCGACCACCCGGCCTCCATCCTCCTGTGCTGACCGCTGCCTCTCCATAAACTCTGGTAACCACTAAGCCCCGGTATACTCTGCTAAGCACTCTGCTGCGGGTAGGAGTGGACTGTGGAACAGCGGCCGGGTGTGGGCAGGAGAGGCCCCCTCTTGCCCTCACCCCGCCGCTGTTCCTCGGCCCCCTCCTGCCCGCACCCACCCGTTGTCCCTGAGCCCCCTTCTGCCCGCACCCGTCCGCTCTTCCCCAGCCCCCTCCTGCCTGCACCCACCTGCTCTTCCCTGGCCCCCTACTGCCTGCACCCGGCCCCTCCTGCCCACTGTGCCCTGGCCCTCTCCTGACCGCACCCGCCCGCTGTCCCCTCCTGGACTTCGGCACCACTGCTCACTGGCACCGCTGCACACCGGTACTGCTGTAGGTATATACTATATAATTGTCTACTTTTGTCTGTTTGTCTGTAACGCAAGTCCTACGTCGCTGGTCGCGGGCAGCTGGCCTGACCAATCAATCAGCAACAGGGACAGTTTGCCCGCAAATTGGCGCAGGATTTCAACCACACTTTGCTGATTCGTTGAGCCTGGCCGGTTGCCTTGCCAGCAATCAGCGATATTGGCGCAGGATTTAAACCCAGATTCCCTTTGCATTATTCTTAAATCTTCATAAATAAACTACATACATAGTCTAGAATACCCGATGCGTTAGAATCGGGCCAACATCTAGTGTAATATAAAGAGAAGAAACGTGGCACTCACTAGGTTTTATGAAAGAAATCATTCATTTAAAAGCAGGCAGGATGGGGGAAGTCATAGCTGGACAACTGCCTTTTTGTGCTATTTCAGTGCATCAAAACTTTTCTTTTCTTATATGATATTTTGTATGGACTGTTTTTGTAGCTGAGCACCATTAGCAGGATTATAATTTAAAACACCGATACAAATATTTAAATGTTGTATAAAACGATTAAAAAACTCTTAGGACAAAGTTTCTGAAACTTCATAGAAGGGGGTGTGATCCAAGACACAGGGGCGGAACTACACTGGTGCAGCCGGTGCAGCTGCACCAGGGCCCCGACCGGTTAGAGGGCCCCTTCAAGCCTGGAGGGGGCCCCCAGCCGACCCCCACAAGCCGCGGGAGAGCGCGGCTCTCAGCGCGGCTCTCCCAGCCGACCCCCACAAGCCGCGGGAGAGCGCGGCTCTCAGCGCGGCCCTCCCAGCCGACCCCACAAGCCGCCGTCACCAGGCGGGAGAGCGCGGCAGGAGCAGGCGGGAGTGCGCGGCAGGACCAGGCGGGAGAGCGCGGCAGGACCAGGCGGGAGAGAAGCAGCGGTAAGAGCGCACCAGCACCACCCCCCCACCCCACCCCGGTCCACACCTGCACCAGGGCCCCCGGGGGTGACGGTCCGCCCCTGCCAAGACATGCACATCCACTTGTCCACAGCAATGGGGGCAAGCTCACATTCATTAAAATGGACCACACTTGGATTTCACAAGACTTTTCCATACATGGCTGACATAAGATGTATACCAGTATCACCAATCTATGGTTTTACTCCACCGCAGTTTGTTCTTTCTATTTGCCATTCCCAAAGTTTTGAGACCTTAAAAAACAAATTAAAAAAACAAACAAAAAAAACAATGTTGGCTATTCCTCCTCCTCAACCTACATCATCACATCCACCTCTTCATCCTCCTCCACCACTTATACCTCTGCCTTCTGGTTCAAGATTATAGTTTTTTTTTTTTATTGTATGATATTTTATAGGGGTTCTGTGTTCTTTGTGGAGGAAATCTGAAAACAGGCTCTATGGTGGCGCTATTTAAATTTTTGTTCTGTGGGGGAACTTTGAAAACAGTCTCTCTGCCAGCACTTTTTAATATTTGGAGTAGGTGTTCTCTAAAAAGAGGCTCTGTAGTGGCATTCTTAAAATATGGGCTCTGTGGGACAGCTTTAAAATTTTTATTTCATACATTTATTTCCTATTTATTCATGATTTCAATGGTGACAGAACCCCTTTAAGTCATTTTCCTATGCACATTTTTTTGCAGAGCAATTGTCCAGCTCTTACCCCCATTTAGCCTCCTTTTACAGCAACTTTACCTATGTGCCGATGCTGCATATATAGTGCGGGTTTTGCCACAATTTTAGTGCAGACATGCTAAAGATCTATCCCACATCTGCAGCAGTGTTTGTTGTAATAAAAGTGTATGTGCATGCAGGAGACCTGTGCCCATGTTGCGGGTTTTCCCGTGGTGAAAATGCCGCAATTTTTAGTGCAGGAAAATCTGCAGCATGTCAATTCTTGCTGCGGGGTTTTAAAGCGATTTTCACCCACAGACCTCAATGATTGCTCCTAATACGCAGCAGTGTTCACACAGTGAGTATTTGCTGCATATTTAGTGAGCATATTTTGCGATGATGATATGGGGCTCTGCAGTAGTTTTGGACTTGGCTAGGTGCACCAGGCAGATATGCACTGACACCCACCCCTTTTTTTTTTTTAATTCATTCTTGAAATAATTAAAAAAGACAACATGGAGCTTCGCTGTATTTTTGTTTCCAGCCAGGTACAACTAGGCAGCTGAGGGCTTGAATCCTCAGTGTGGTGTGCTCAAGTGTTCTGGCCCCCCGCTGCAAATTGCAGCCCACAGCCACCCCAGAAAATGCTGCATTCATTGGAGCATCATTTTCTGGAGCTGTACCCAGCTCTTTCAGCTGCGTGTGCTGGTTGCAAACTGGGTACTAAGGGGTTAATACCAGCTGCATATATTGCCAGGTAGCCTTAAGCCTGAGATTTCTAATGTCAGGGCAATGTTAGACCCAGCCATTAGGGTTCTTTAGTAAATACGGTAGTAAAAAATACACACCACAGAGAGAAATATTTTTATTAAAACTAAAAAAAAAAAAAAAACACATTTTAAATCCATCTTTATTACTCCCACATACACGATCCTCTGCAGCGTCCGTTACTGCCGAGTACCGAAATTGAATGAGTATTGGCTCACACAGTGAATGTCATAGTCTGTGTTACCTGACGTCAGATACAGCAATGTGGCTCTCTGACCTGAGGTGAACTTTCCCACTTCACAGGGAGACCCAAAACTAGTGAGCTTCAGGTCCCGCTGTGAAGCGGGAAAGTTCAAATGAGGTCAGAGAGCTGCGTCGCTCTATCTGGCCTCAGGTGACACAGACTATGACATCACCCCATTCACTGTGTGACACAGAATTTTTAATCTAGTCCCTAACTAGAGTCACATTTCTAGCAGTCTTTACGAAGGAGCACACCATTGAAAACGTTTGTCTTATTCATTAAGCGGCATGCGCCTCTTAAAGCACCTCTACAGCATTTGTTTTTTGAGCTGCTGCAGTGGTGTTTTAAATGTAAGTCTCCTGCCCCTAGTGTTATACTCACTTTCCCTTCCGCCACCTTCATTCTTTTCTAGCGGTGCGCGCGTTGGTCTGTGGCAGAAAATGACCTGCTGGCAGCAACAGTGTTTTATGGAGCACAATGGAAATCACTTTTCAATACAACTCTCTTAGGTTACCTTTACACACGGCTACATTTGTAGCTTGTCACCAGGTAACTTACTGGTTGCAGTGAAATCATGGAGACATGATTCCATTTGTACACAGCAACAAGATAGGACCATGTATCCATGATTTCACTGCAACCAGTAAGTTACCTGGTGACAAGCTACAAATGTAGCCGCGTGTAAAGGTACCCTTAGAGCCTCGTTCTGGCTTTGTTCTTGATCTCATGGAGATGCATTGAGTGCTGATGATGTAACTTCTGACTTCTGAAAAGCAGAAAGTACGGGCACAAGATGGTATTTCGAGACTAGAGAGGGCTTGGTAAGACGTCAAGCTGCAGGAAAATGAGAATGAGTATATGACTGGGTGCAGGAACCTTAGATTTAATGCACCTCTCCAGTGCTGAAAAAACGACTGTAAGGGTACCTTTACACACGGCAACTTTTCTAGGAATTTCACTGGCAACTTACTGGTTGCAGTGAAATCATGGACACATTGTTCTATATTGTTGCTGTGTACAAATGGAGCAATGCCTCCATGATTTCACTGCAACCAGTAAGTTGACAGTGAAATTCCTAGAAAAGTTGCCCCGTGTAAAGGTACCTTAAAGGGAACCTGTCAGCTAGTTTATGCCTCCCCAGCTATCATTGTCTGTACCTGCAGCATCATAATACTATTCTAATCATCCCTGTCTGAGCTCATAGTGTAATGTGAAAGGTGAAAAAATAGCATTTATATACTTACATTTCCTTATGTAATGAGGCAGTCAGTCCCCAGCTTGGAGGACGGGGACTGTTTGGCAGGTTAATAGTTAACATTTCAGCCTTGTGTTAGAATATGTTGGGAGACCTGATGTGATGTCACAATCATGTGACTACAATAGGCGGAGCTAAGTTCTCATAGAACATAACATGCTTGCTGGCTTAGCTCCACCCACTATGGTCACATGATCGTTACATCACACAGGTCCTTTAGCTATCCAAGTTAAAAGTGAGTTAACTATTATCCTGCCAGACAGTCCCCCTCCTTCAAGGTGGGGGCTGAAATGTCTGTGTATAAATGCTTTTCTTTCACATTACACTATGAGCTCAGACAGAGATGATTAGACTGGTAGCTACAGACAGTGATAGCTGGAGGGGCATAAACCACCTGACAGGTTCCCTTTAAGGAATCTGTTGTCTTTCTTTAGACTGACCATTAGTGGCTGCCATTATTGAATTTGCTAAATTGTGCTGCAATTCTACTCCTTACCACTGGAGGCTGCTATTGTGTTCTGGCAAATTGTCCTTTAGTAAGATGAATGCTCCTGAACCTTGGAAATACATCTGTTTCCTGTTTGGGCTTACTTATCCACATGTGAACTTCATTCCTTGCATGAGTAAAATGTTTAGCTTCTGGCTAGTTCAAGTCTCCAGCTCCTAAGAACTGTCTTGCCCAGATTGTTCCCACCCATCTCTGGGTTGTTCCCCAGATATCCATTCCTGCATCCAAGGACTGCTACCATTTCCTACTGTTCCTTGCTTTTGTTCTTCAGCCACTGGATTCCACTGAGTGTTCCACCAGTATGGTACAACAATAATGCTGTAGTGCTGCTTTAATAACTTAGATGGCAAATAGCCGATCCGATTCTATGCAGGATCCATGTGGATCCTGTTCTCCCTGCCTGTCCCTGTCTGTCCCTGCTTCTTCTCTATCTGTCCCTGTCTGTCCCTCTTCTATCTCTGCTCTCTCTCTCCTCTATCCTCCCCCCATGTCCTCCCCCCTGTCCTCTCTCCCTCCAGTATGTAAAAAATAAAAAAATCCTCCCTGAGGATACATTACCTTTTGATGGCTTCATGCGACAGTCACCATCTGGTGGCTGAAGGACATGTGATGATGTCACAGAGCTGATCACATGACACGTCAGCTGACCGGCTCTCTGACATCACCACATGCCCTTCTGCACAGATGGTGACAGTCCCTGGAGGCGCTGGAAGGTAATGTATCCTCATGGAGGGATTTTTTTAAATTTTTTTAACAAACAGAGGGAATAGAAAAGAGAGAAGGATAGGGAATAAGACAGGGAAGAGGTTAGAATAGTGGGGGACAGGATAGAGAAGTGGAGGAAGATGCATGGAGCCGACATCGGATCCGAGTTCAACTCTGATCCGATGTCCATAGGCTCCCATGTCATCGGGGCTCGGATCGACTCAGATCCGATGCTGTCCGATTTCATTCTCGGACACAAAAACGCAGCAGGCTACGATTTTGTGTCCGTGCTTAAATCGGACAGGATCGGGTGGTGCCAAAATCGAATGACAAAAGGCACACATCCGATCCGAGCCCCATAGGGATACATGGGATCCGATTTCGGATCCGAGTGTATCCGTTACACTGGGATGACCGAAAATCGTGATGTGAAACCAGCCTTAGGTTTTTCTCATGAGAAAAAAGTTGTAGCATGATGCGTTTGTCAGCAAGTCTAGCATCTTACACACCTGTAGAAGTCTATGGGTGCATGTGAAACTGCACTACACTAGGATGACATCTGAGTACAGTGTGATATGCACAGAGAATGGCAATTTAGAAGATGGAGAGATTAATCTCTCCTTTTCCTCGGCAGCTGTGATCCAATCACAGGATCAGCTCACAGTAGAGCCTGAGCTGCGTGTCATTCTCATATTGCATCTGATGCCATACACTTGTTGAACCAAGTCCTAACTAGGGAAGAGGACTATTGGTGATGCTATAGCTCATTAACACTACATTGTGTAGACATTTACACTGGTTTCAGAAATGAAACATTCTGCTACAGTGCCTCTATGCATCCTTTCCGTTACTTCCTTTTCATGTTCCCTTTGATAAATACTGTGATTTAATTGGATTCTATATACAATTGTTGGCAATATTTTTATATTCTCCCATTTAGGAATTTTCTTTAGGATAATTTTAGTGGAGTATTAAAGAACGTAAAATGCTATGTATTATAAAAACAAGGCAACCAAGGGAAGCTACCATTACCAAACACTTTTTCTTAATCTGCAGAAGACTGGAATGGTGTTTCACAGAAAAATTCAATGTTTTGAAGCCAATGCCAAATTCTACAGCTGTTGGCAACTCAGAATGGAACCTCGGCTTAATTCAATATAAACATACCTTTAGAAATCCAAGTCTCTGTTTTTTTTCCATCAGTGAGCATTACAGAATAAACTTCAATGTGTTTACCAGAACCATCTATCCTAATCTAACAAAAAGCAATAGAAAACAAACAGTGAGCAGATCGTACTGCAAACTGAAGATAATAATTTGCTTCATTTGCTCCTCTTTGAATGTATAACAAATCCACCTGTTATAGGGTTCCGAGCTGTCTAAACAGCACAGCCCACCTGAACGATTTTATATTGCATTAGCACTTAACTTTGAGAAAGTATTAAAACATATGAGGCAGATGCAGGTAGCTAATTTAGAACTGCTTCCACAAAATACAGGTAATTAGGTACAAACAGAAATGTAGTTTGTAATTTATTATGCATTATTTGTGGAGTGGTAAAATGTTTACTTGTACTCATTTTAATTTAGTGTGATTCAGTTTTTTAATCCTTTAACAACCTTGGACATACTGATATGCCTTTGGTACAGGCTCACATGCTGAGCCTGCCTCTTTCCTTGCACATGTTGGCTAATTTGATCTGCTGACATGTTCAACTAATGTCAACTGTTAACTAGTTAAATCATGCTATCACAGCGTGATTTAACATGCGCTGAAGGGAAGCACACCATGCCCCCAACCCCATGACATACTCACAGGGCACGGATGGATTGACATGACTGACAGGTATCAGTTGATGAACAATGTGTCTGTCATGACAAACTTCCTGAGTGCTGACATTCTCAGGAGATGATCATTGGTGCTGTACAGAACCATGCTTTCCATCAGTGATGGTGATGGATGCCACACTATAGTGCTGCTTTACACAGATGTCTCCTGACAATTCATACTGATAAAGGTCTATTGTGACCAAAATTTTATTTTGGATTGTAAGCACCCTAATAAAAGAATTGGAAAGTATCTTCATATCATTTGAGTGCCATGTATTATCGATTTTTTTTCACCTGATCAGGCCAATTTTTTCAATTCTTAATATCGCAACCCCAGGGGTCGGGGTACTCAGAGCAGGACTGTTCTGTCCCAGGTGCGGCAATGAAAAAGGGGTTTAATAAAGTTTATGGGGGTTATTCGTGACGCCACACATGGGTCATGGCCAATATGGCCATCGCTGCCGTGGAATCCGCCGAGGACGATGGTAGTGGCAGCAGCCGAGGTGGTGAGCCCTCCACGAGTAGGGCTTGGTCCCCGGGCAGTTATAGGGATGCTGCGTGCCCGGGATGATACGCGTATCTTCTCTCCACAGCTCCTCCAGCCAGCACACGCAGGAGTCAGGGTCCCTCTCAGCAGGCGCACATTGCTTCCTACACAGTAGCTGAAGCAGTCAGCATGCGACTCTGCAGGCGAACCCTGGGTAAACACACTTTGAGTAACTGTCTCACACAGATCTTGAGTTGACCAGGAACTTTACTTCCAACACCACAGCACAGTCTCAGCATTAACAGTTCTTTTCACACTAGTGATAGACCGGGTCCCCACAACAGTCACAGGCTTGGGTTCTCACTTCTGTGGGGATTGTTGCTCTGCATCACTTCCCCTCTGTGTACCCTTTGGGCCCTTTGTTTCTCTCTCAACTACCTTGCATACGGGTTCGGTCCGGCCGTCACAGGCTCTGCACTGATCAGTCCTACACTCTGAGTCACTAGCCCTAGTACGATGGCTTTGTTCTACTCTCATGGTTAGGGGCTTGAAGCGTTCCCGGCCACATCTACAGAGCCGGCACTCTGGTTCTTT
This sequence comes from Allobates femoralis, assembly GCA_033576535.1. Classification (NCBI taxonomy): domain Eukaryota; kingdom Metazoa; phylum Chordata; class Amphibia; order Anura; family Aromobatidae; genus Allobates; species Allobates femoralis. Next base: position 166,742,400 of record JARQOC010000003.1, read on the forward strand.
TTTCCAGTAACCAGTTTAGTCGGTCGACAGGGTAGGGGGTTCTCGGAAAATGGGACAGGTGGTTACTTCAGTGGGGATCACGGCTGGTCGGTTCCCGATTCCGTGCCCTGGACCCTCAATGGTGTGTGGGGGTGATGATGATGGGGGAATTGTAACGTGACGCAACATGTAGTACTTGGTAATCGTGTTACCAGCGCTGCAGCCTGCCACTAAGGTAATGGAAATGCAGCTTTGGTAGTACAGTTCCCCACAAGTGGAGCTTTACCTCAGGGCAGCAGGTTGGATGAGGGAAGTAGTGGTAGTTGTTCTGCTGTGAACGCTGCAGGCGGAGGCAGTGAAGCAGGCACACACACATACAATAGTCTCTGTATCGGTACCTTTTTACTTATGTCCGGTAATAGGCACGGTCCAGGGGGGTAACCAGGTTATCAGTGCAGTTTGGGATGTTCACCTTGGAGAGTTGTGAGGCCTCCTCTATTAGTGTGTGTGGTAATTGGGGTAAATTCTGCCTGGAGCTGAACCTGCCGCTCTGTCTCTTCCTCTCTCAGGATGTTACTCCACAACCGACAGTGACGACCTTTCTGTAGGGGATCCCTATCTTCTGCTTGGATCCCTGGTCCTATGCTTGGTCAGGCTTGGGGTATAGGTTTTCCTGAGCTCCAGGGGGACTAAATCCTCCTGGCCTGTCCGGACTTTCTCTGCTACCAATAGAGTAAAAAAAATGCTTCGAACTCCGGTGTCTGGGTGGCCTAAAGGGATACCAGATATGTTCCCTTCTTCTGTCTTCCTACCTCTCCTACTTGCCTCCGTCCCTCTCCCTAGGGCGCTGCACAGCTCGGGTCAGTCTTTCCTGGTTCTTGCCTGTCCTTGTTGTTTTGTGCATTTTGAGCCTGGTTCTGGCACCTCCAGTTTGTGGACCTATGGGTAATATCATGATTTTCAATCTAACATTATAGAGGGGACGTTATAATTTCTCCAAACAAGATAATGAGATTTTTCTTGAATGCCCCCTTATTTTTGTGCCACAATACTGTTTGGTTAATTAGGTAACTGTGTCACAGACTTCTCAGAGTCTTTTTTGCATATGGGAATATACAGATGTGAAATACGGGGACATAAATATGTGTAACCCGGTTATATGTATATTTCTGTAAAGGGACTTTATACTACAGCACTGGATGTTGAAAGAGGTTATGCAAATCTCTGGGTTTGAGCTCCTTGTCCTTTATGCACTAACTACCCATAAACTTTGTATAACATATTCTGTGACCATAATTTGAACCAGACTTTATGTGTTTTATGTGCTCAGTAAGTGTTGCTTCCTTGCAAAATGTAACTTTATGTATGATCTGTCCTTTTGTATCAATTTTAAACACTGTTATTTGTAAGCTACTTGTAAACTTTGTAAACAACTTTTTGCACAAAAAAACTCCTTGGTTCTCCAGTTTTTCATACTTTCCTGGTTCTGGGCCTGGCTTGGTCCCAACAACCAGCTACTTCCAGTACCTTCTTCTGTACTCACTCACTGGAACTACCTTCAGTACTAACTGTTCTCTTCACTACAGACTGCAGACTGACTGACTCCTCCCCTCAGGCCTGGATCCATATATGGGATCTTGCTTAAGGCAGCAAGTAGGGCTCCCCCTCCAGGTCTGGGGTGGAAGGTGTTGTGTGCCTTGTGTGCCAAGGTGTACATCCTTCCCTGCACTGGTGGTTCCTGTGGCAATCCCCCGCAGGGGTGCCACATTCCCCCTAGTTCAGTCCCCCAGGACTGAAACATTTTTCAACAAACATAACATAGCATTACTATTTACATTTGAAATTTGAAGAGTCTCAAAAATAAATTTTACAAGAACCAGGGTAAAATTTGAAAAACAGGTAACTAGTCCATACAGCGCTAGTCCATCTGCTGCAGGCTGCTTGAGGTATTTTTGCCACCACCAGTCATGTGACTATGGTCCATTTTTGAAATTATAAAAAAAGGGAATTCAACAAGTCCAACAGGTAAAGTCTCTGTAGGCTTAAAAATTCACATTACACAACAAACACTTTCTACGGGTGCCTCGGCGTAGGAGTCCTAGGTATTGCAGGGGCCTCTACTGGGTCATAAGCGCAGTAGGCCTCCTGGCCCTGGGGTCACCTATTGGCCATCATTTTGCTCTCCCTAGACAGCTCTTTACGCCAACTCCACTCACCCTTCTTTCTGATGTTGTGTACCTGGTGTGACCTGTTTTAGCCTACTCTTCACCCTTCTGTACACTAACATGAGTTGCATATTTACATTTTAAACATATTTACATTTACCACATTTTACAGCTTATTCTCTGTATCTGAGTGATGGGTGTCCGAAATTGACACAGGTTGATCTACGCAATTCTGGTGTATGACTAGCATGAGTTGGTCTATGTGTCACAGGTAAACTGGGTAACGGTCTGAGACCACCTGATCTCACAGTAAGAATGGCAGGTGCACCGATTGCAGGATTTTCTGGCTCTGCTACAATGGATGGTTCTACTGCTCTTGGTTCTTCAACTGGTTGTGGGAATGTCAACATGGGTGTTAGGTATGCACCTCCTATTTGGGGCCAATCTTCAGGTAGTTCTCCTAAGATTGTCTGGACTGTTTTTGGCTTCTCTTCTTCAGGTTCTGGACAAGGGGCATATTCCTTTGGTTGTGGTGGTTGAGGGTACTTCTTTAAATGATCTCTGGATACTGTTGCTGTTGTTTCTTCATTGTCTTTGCTGATCAGACAGGTCTTCTGGTCATCAAAGTTTGATGGTAATACAGTATATGGTTCTGCTTCCCATTGATCATCTAACTTGTGGAGTCTCCTTTTCCTTTTCAAAACCAATTCATCTGGTGATAAGAGGGTGCGCTTTTGTTAAAGTTTGTTTCTTGCTTTTCTCTTGATTTTGCCAGACTTCTCTCAACACATTCCTGTATTTTCTTGTACTGCTCTGCTCTTCTGACATCCCAATCTGAATCTGAGGTGTCTTCTTCAGGATATTCAATGCCCACTTCAAAGTCTACTGGCAATTTTTATGGTCTTGCTCCTATGAGGTATGCAGGGGTACAATTTGTTGAGCTTACTGGGATGTTGTTGTAGATGTCAACAAGGTCTGGTAACTTCTCTGGCCATCTGTTTCGCTCTTCTAAGTGCAGAGTTTTCAACAATTCTATTACCATGTGATTCATCTTTTTGCACATTCCGTTGGTTTGGGGATGGTAAAGTGTGGTACGAATTTTCTTGCATCCGTACAAGTTACAGAACTCTTGAAATACTTCAGCTTTAAAGGCAGGACCTTGGTCTGTCAATACCTGTTCTGGATACCCGTGTGGTCTGCAGAAATAGACTTGAAAGGTTCTTGAGGCTGTCTAAGCTGTTAAGTCTTTTACAGCAGAGGATCCCAACTCCAGTCCTCAAGGCACACCAACAGTGCAGGTTTTCAGGATTTCCTTAGAAATTGGAATCAACCCCAGTGCAGGTGATTCAATTATCACCTGTGCAATACTAAGGAAATCCTGAAAACCTGCACTGTTGGTGTGCCTTGAGGACTGGAGTTGGGAACCTCTGTTTTACAGGAGCTACCACAAGGAATCTGGAATAGTGATGCACCATGGTAAGAGCATAGGTATAGCTGGATCTGCTGGGTGTGAGTTTGACGTGATCTAAGGCTACCAGTACTAATGGCTGTTTAGTAATGATAGGCTGTAGTGGTGCTTTCTGGCTGTTACGGTCTTTTCTTCTTAATAAGCAGGGTCCACAATTTTTAAACCATTTCTCTATGGTAGACCTCAGGCCGATCCAACACAATCTCTCACGTAACAATATTTCCAGTTTTCTCCATCCAAAGTGTCCTGCTCCGTTATGGTACGCTTCTAATACCATTTGGACGTCTCTCTTCGGAACCACAATTTACCATACCATTTCATGTGTTCTGGGGTTGATATACTGTCTGCAGAATTGATGAATAACCTGCTTCTTTCTTTCCACAGGTATTGGGCCTCTGGTGAGGCATTCTTTTCAAGTTGGGAATCCGGTTCAGTCACCAGCCTCTTCACTAGGTTCTTTGGCGGATCACTGTCTTGTGTCTCTTTCCATCCATAATGAGGCAACAGGTTTAGTGCAACATTCTGACGGTTCTGGTAGATATGGGTTTCTTTCATTTTCCATTTTCTACTTTTATGGAAAGTTGGGAGTTCTACTTCCTCCAAGTCATCCGCCTCTTCTTCAAGTCCTTGCAAATGTACTTGAGGGTTTTTGGAGAGGGAATCAGCATTTGCATTTTTACGGCCTGCCCGGTACTTGATGGATGGTAAAGTCATAATTTGTTAGTCGGGTTTCGCGGTATCCAAGTGTGTTAACGGGTTATTGTCCGTAAAGTCGGTAAATTTTGGGGCTGCCAGGGAATGCTTGAACCACTCTGTTATAGCCCAGACTAAGGCCAGGAACTCCAACTTAAAGGAACTGTAGTTTCCGGGTTCCTCTCGGCGGGCGAAATTTTCTGCTGGCATAGGCAATTACTCTTTCTTTGCCAACTTGTATCTGGGATAGTACTGCTCCCAGGCCTACATTGCTTGAGTCAGTGTAGAGGACGAATGGTACATTATAATCGGGGTAAACCAGGAATTCCTCACCGGTCAGAGCCCGCTTCATCTGCTGGAAGGAGTCTTCTTGTTCTTTTCCCCATTCCAATGGTGGCTCTGAAGACCTTTTCTTCTTAGTTTGGTCTACCAGAAGATCTTGTAGGGGCGCTGACATCTTTGTGTAGCCCTTAATGAATCTTCTGTAGTACCCAACCAAACCTAAGAATTGACGTACCTCTCTGACGGTGGTTGGCCCCTGACAGTCTTGGATAGCTGTCATTTTTTCCGGGTCTGGTGCTACTCCATCTGCGCTGACCACATGCCCAGGTATTGGACTTTTGGTTTCAGCAGGTGACATTTAGATGGTTTGAGCTTCATTCCATACTTTGTTAGAGCTGTAAATACCTCCGCCAGGTGTTCCAGATGTTCTTCATAGGTTTTGGAATACACGATGACGTTGTCCAGGTATAAGAGCACCGTCTCGAAGTTCCGGTGTCCCAGGCAACATTCCATGAGTCTTTGGAACGTTCCCGGTGCATTGCATAACCCGAATGGCATGTTGTTGAATTTGCATAGGCCCATTGGTGTTGTGAATGCTGTCTTCTCTCGGTCTTCTTCTGCAACAGAGACCTGCCAATATCCGCTAGTGAGATCTAACGTAGAGAAATAATTAGCAGTCCTTAATGCAGCAAGGGACTCCTCTATTTGGGGTAGCAGGTAAGCATATTCGTGAGTGATCTTATTGATTTTCCTGTAATCCACACACATCTTCATAGTGCCATCCTTCTTTCTGACTAGGACTAAGGGGGCTGCCCAGGGGACTACAGCTATCTCTTATAACCCCCGGCTTCTTTCATGTCCTGCAGCATCTCTTTGGTACAGTGGTAGAGGTTGGGTGGAATGGGTCTGTGTCTCACTTTAATTGTGGGATGAACTCCTGTGGGTATGTGATGGTTTACCCCTTTAATCCTCCCAAAATCCAATGGATGCTTACTGAATACATGTTCGAACTCTTGTGCATCAGTTCCTATGTGCAACTGCTGACACCAATCCTCTAGCTGTCCTTTGGAGTTGTTATCCTCTGCCTGGTTTGACAGGGGAAACGACTCTACTGTCTTTATGCTGTTGTCACAGACAGTGTACAGCTTTGCTATAGTAGCATACTGGGGTAGTTTTGCTTCTTTTTCCCCACAATTTAATACACGGATTGGTACTCTTCCCTTGCGTACATCCACCACCCCTCTGGCTGTCAGTAGTGTAGGTCTATGCTCTGAGTATACCGGCTCTACAACTGCCTGGTATTCCTTTCCTCTGAGACCTATAGCTGCTCGACACCATATCATCATTTCACTTTACGGTGGTAACACAATAGGAAACGGGAGTGTTACCCGTATACTGCCAATCTCTCCCCAAACAGATTTACCTGTTGCTTGTGGATGAGGGCTCAGATTTTCTTTTGGAGGACTCTCTTCCGCCCATTACCAGCAGTCACAGCAATCTGTTGGAGTAAAAACAACACTTCTCCAAGGCAGTTTTCAATCACATTAGTACTAATTACCATGTAGGTATATTTTTCATCAGGTTTATCTTCTACCACACATAACCCTTGGCCTTTTAACTCCACCCTCCCCAGCTTTATTGCCACTTCTCTAAACCCCACCTGATTCAGTGGTTGTCAATTAGCTGCAAGAATAACAAAGTAAGAGTCTGGGGTCTAAGATCAGTATTAGACCAAAATTGTTTGTAAAAGTTATGTGGGATGGTGGTAACCCGGTGTCCAGTAGTGCCGATGTGGGGATTCCTTCTAGCGTAATGTTGAGGTATGGACGGCCTCCCACCCCACGTACCGACTACGCCAGTTATATGGGCCCTGTCATCTTACTCCTGGGTATTGGCCCTCGGACCCAGGAATCTCGGGTTTAAAGGACATCCTCTTGTGAAGTGGCCTGGTTTGTTGCAGCGAAGGCAGACGGGTTGTCCTGAAGAACCTGTGCGGTCGATGGCTCTGCGTTGGAATGGTGTATTGGTCCCCTGAATGGGCGACTTGTTGGTCCCCTGAACAGGTGACTTGTTGGTCCCCTCCACGGGCGACATGGGCTTTCTTCTCATCCACGGGACATCCGCAGGGCGATCAGCTAGCTGGATTCTGCTTGGTGATTGTGCCCCCGGCCTGGCTTGCAAGAGTTTTAACACATAATTCATATTTTTGGTTAGCTGCAGCACCTGGTTATGTAGGTCATCAGCAGGGTTGGGTGCTACAGCTTGTCTTACCGCCTTTGCAGGGACTTTGGGAGTAGGTTCAAAGTCTAAGGGAGAGGTATAAACCTGCCTGGATGGGGTTGCAGGTTCTACAGGCAATGATTCTCGTAGCACGGTTATAGCACGTTCTTTTAAAGCATTACAGTTCACATCAGGTTGATTTAAGACCCACATGTGTACCTGCTGGCGGTGGAAGTCAGACCTCGGTCCATTTCTAAACTGTTCTGCAAGCATTTTATCTTCCTCTAGCACACTTGCCGGGTCTACCTGTTTTACGGACCGGAGTACCCCTTGTAAACGTAGGGCAAAGTCTCTGATGGTATCTTGCGGTCTCTGTTTGCATTGGTAGAATATCATCCTTAGTTCAGACTGTGTGCGTTTTTCAAAAGCAGCTTTGAGCATGACAAATACATTTTCCCCATCAGAATCGCTCCAAGAGTCGACCTTTAGCTCCGCTGCGCCTGTTAATTGTCCCATCACAACGGCAGCTCGCTGCTTTCCTGTCATTGCATACATGTCAATACTGCCCACATTTTTCGTTTGAAGGTTGCTAAGGTAGCAGGCTTACCTTTGTAGGTTGGTAACCATTTTGCTCCCGGTATGTACGGCAAGGCTATCAGCATTATTGGGGCCACTGCTCCAGGTGCTACGGTTACCACACCGGCTGCTTAGCCGGTTAGTGCTATGTCCTGGACATCCCCTCTGTCAGGGACCTGTGCATCGTCTGCTTCACTCATGGCGGTGCCCCCCTAGTTAACCGCTGCCAGCCGCTGAGGTAAACTTTTTCAGTAGTCGGTGGCTCTACAGGGGGAGTGGTGCATTTCCAGAACCAGCCACTGAACTTCGTCAATCCACGGCAGAGCGGAGGGGCAGGGCTTATCTTCATGCTCTTTTCCAGTCGCGACGCTCTTCCCGCTCTGTGGCGCAACAATGGCGGCCCAGATTTACAGTTCACAAAACAGTCAATAAAGTCTAGTTTAAGCACACAGTACCTGGTTTTACCGGGCACGGGATCCTGTTCGTGACGCCAAAAATGAGTCGGTTGACCGGGCAGGGGGTACTCGGATACCAGGACAGGTGGTTACTTCAGTGGGGATCATGGCTGGTCGGTTCCTGGTTCCGTGCCCTGGACCCTCAATAGCGGGTGGGGGTGATGATGATGGGGGAATTGTAAAGTGACGCCACCTGTGGTACCTGGTAGTAGGGTTACCAGCGCTGCGGTCAGCCATTGAGGTGATAGAAATGCAGCTTTGGTAGTACAGCTCCCCACAGGTGGAGCTTTACTTCAGGGCAGTGGGGTGGATGAGGGGAATAGTAGTAGTGGTTCTGCTGTGAACGCTGCAGGTGATGGCAGTGAAGCAGGCACACACACACAATAGTCTCTGTTTCGGTACCTTTTTACTGATGTCCGGTAACAGGCACGGTCCAAGAGGGTAACCAGGGTATCGGTGCAGTTTGGGACATTCACCTTGGACAATCTGATCCTGACTGCTGCGCTGTAGCTGTGGTCCCTTCTCCCCTACGTCCGTTTCGCACCTCGCTTCTTCCGCCCCCCGCTACAGCGCAGCGGTCAGGATCAGATTGTCCCACCTATACGGTGTTTTGAAATTTAATATGGATTTTAAAGCACGTGAATTGTCTTGGCGTACAAAGGCCGCAGCGGTCAGGATCAGGTATACATCTTAACACTCTATAGGGGGTTTGTTGGACTATAATAGAGACAGTGGGAATTGGCTAATGCTGAAGGCATAGGTTTGGTGATACCATATGAATATAAGATACCTCAGTGAGAGTGTGGTTATCAATGGTTAAGCAACCGGTTTTTTGGCAGTCCAGCTCCATTATAGTTTCCCTCTAGACATATGATTAATACCACAAAACCGTGCCATTTGAGATAATGGTAATGCACATTTTGTGGCTATTTAAAGAATGTTAAGTATAAATTGAATGGTATATACTATGTAATATATACTGCTGTGGTTGTAATCTTGTGGATCCCTAAGAGGATATGCTCTGGATTTTTTAATAATTTTATGGATTTTTTTTATATGAAATATAAATAAAATTTGGAATCAATTATATCTTGATATCAATTGTCATCATTCCTATAGAAAAAGGATCTTTTTCTGTTGTAATATCTTGTCTTTTGGAGTGAATAATTTAATAGGGATATTGTTTTATTGTGTTACATGGGCCAGGGAGCATCTACGCTGGACGAGCCAAGTGTCACTTCTTGTTTGAGGGATTTTCATATATTCTTACTTGGAAAAGTCTTTGGCCTGTTCCACATCTAAGGGTGGTGTGCGTTTTGCTTAATGTGCACTTTTACCACTAAAAATGCATAAAAAACGCTAGCGTTTTTAGCCCCATTAATTTCAATGGAAACGCATGTAAAAACACATGCAAAAACGCATGAGCGTTTGCAAAAACACAAAATGCATGCGTTTTTGCCAACGCTGCCCCAAAACGTCGGGTAAGATGTTTTGGGGCAGCGTTGGCAAAAATGAATGTGTTTTTGAAAACGCATTTGTGTTTTTTAATTCAATTATTGTCTATATTTGTGAGACTATGTGCTAGCTCTTAAAATAATAAATAGATAAATAAATAAAACTATTCCTTCCACTTTCTTTACCCTTCCAGGGGATATTTATTAAAAATTATCTGTATAATTACAACTTATGTAACTTAGATGCCTACTTATATTTTTATTATTCAATACTAATTATAGCAAAAAACTAAAAACTAAAATATCTATAAACAATCAAAGTAAAACTGATATATCAATAATTAATCATTTAAAATTAAAACGTAAAAAACCTATGATTAGTATTCACAACATTTGTAAATAGCTTATTATTCAGTATCCACTACAACATTAGGATCTATTAATGGATTGGTTCTTCTCCTACTACTGATATTCGACAGCTGTCTTTATTTCTTCTCCATTATCCTTTTCAGAGGAGTATCTTTGGATTTAAATTATAGTTGTGGTGTGTGGCTATTATCCTCCGGTTATCTGTGTTCTAATAAAAATAACAAAGTTTTGATGTTGGCGCATAGACGAGCTTGCCACTCCTCCCTCCGGATGCGACGTACATCTTCGTCGGAGTGATGCGAAGTGTGGATTAAGTCACTACGGCGTGCTGGTTTTTGAACTGGTTGAGCTTGGTGGGCAGTCTGGATCGGAACCCGGTTGAACGGCACTGGAGAAGGTGTTTCAATGGCACCCGACCAGCGTTCCCGAGCGGATTGCTCGGCAGAAGGATCCACGGTATCTCCCCAGGCGAACCCGGTGTAGAGGTCCTCAGCGGTGTTGTGGGTCTCGTCGTCGTCATCATCCTCCTCTCCCTCAACGATCACATCGGGCTGCTCGGCACACGGAGATGTTGGAATGAGGTCCTCTGGGTCGATGGGTGGCTGTGCTGCATAATTCTCCTCGAGGTCGTCCTGCAGGGCTTCCAGGCTGCCTGCCTCTTCTTCTGTAGCAACTGGTAGTGGTGTCTCAATCCCGGTAACCAGGTAGGCTTCGGTAATAGCAGAGGAGGCCTCCGGTTTAGGGAAGAAACAGGCGACAGTCTCGGTAGTGGTGAGACTAGTCACGGGTTCCGCAGTGGGAACCGGGTAAGTGTCCATATCTTCTTTGGAGCGGGTTACAAGCTCCGGCTCAAACACGGTTTCAGTTCCAGGCTCTGGAGCGGGATGAGCTGTGGTCTACACGGGATGATACAGTCTATCGGCTCCGGAGACAAGGCGGGACAAGTGGTCGGTGTGGGCGAGGCGGTGCTGAAACTGGAGATGTCGTCCGGTCCTAGAGTGGTTGCACCCGAGCAGCTCTGCTGCATCTCACGATGTAGTCTGCTGCCCAAGCTCGCTCTCCAACTGCGGATTGTCCATTCAACGGTTTCAAGGAGCCGCACCCGGACGTCTTGTAGAGCTTCTTGCCAGAAGTCGGGGCTGCAGCCTATGTTAAGGACTGAACCCGGACCCGGATGGCCTATTGCTGCTCTGGCCTCGGCTTCCACTTCTCGCATCAGGTCATGGAGTCTGGTACTGGTCATTTTCTTGGAGGAGCCACACCTGTCTCTACCCGGTAACTGTTCTGGTGAAGAGCTGGTGAAGACTGGTCTGTGTCACTCCCACTTCCTTGGGGGTTTTTGTAGTCCAATTGTGGGAAAAAGTCTTTGGTCCGCCCCCATGGTTGATTCGAGCAATCAGGGCGGACAATGATTTTGGTGCCTTTGCCTTTAGCCCTCCCACGAAGAGGGGTGGTGGCTCACCCCTGGGCTTGCACATGGCGGATCCTCATGGCGGGGACGCCATCTTGGGCGCCATCTTGGCCCAACGGTGAAAAGGCGGGAAAAGTTCTTTTAGGGACGAACAAAGTCCAAATTGTTGAAATAAAGTCTTTTTAAGCACATAATACCCGCTAGGTAACGGGCCTGCTCGTATCCTGTTCGTGACGCCAAATTCTGACTCACCGTGGCCGAGACTCCAGTTTAGACAGGCAGTAGCTTCTTCCTCCTTGTCACGGATGGACCGCGCCTGCCGGTAGTGGGGCCCGATTGAGTGCAGATCAAAAAGTTGAAGACGTCTTGTGGGAACAGATTAAGGGGTCAATTTGTCGTGACGCCACCTATGAGTGATTTCGGTAAGTCTTACCGACGCTGTAGGGCCTCCGGGGGATGGAATGCAGCAAGATGGAACGCTCCCCACAGGTTAAGCGATGATCCCCGGAGCCGTGAGCTGCTGAAGATGTTGTGCGGCAGCTGCGGTTACCTTGAAGTGTGGACAGACAGTTCATAAGAAAGCACGGACACTGTAAGTCTTGTAACGGGTGCTTTACTGTAACCAGCAGGCAATACATGGTAAACAGTTGTAAGTAGCAGACCGGGTGGACTCAGCAGTGATAGGTGTCCCTCAGAGATCCGCGGTGTTCCTCCATTCTAACTAAGTAAGTTGCCGTTGTCGCCCAGGAATACCAGGTCGGGTACAGGGAGGCTGTTTGAATGCCCTATCAGGGGTATACGTTCCGGATGCTTTGGGGAGCCTTGGGTCCCTTGGTGGGTAAACCGCTGGTTAGACGACTGGATTTAGCGATGGTGGGGTGCTCCTGTAGAGCGGTTCCTCCACTCTTCTGGGTCGCATAGCAGAGCTGAACTGCTGCTAGCTTCGGTACCAGCAAACCGGCTGTAGATGGGCACGGGATGATTTTGAGCCCGCATTTTGACGCCTGTAGTCCGGTTGGTAATGCACCGTGAGTAATGGTGCTCAACCGTGGTGACGGTAGGGAGATGGCCAGTAGAAGATGGCCAGGGGGCCGCACGAGACTGTGCGAGCCCCCTCTCCTAGGTTGCAGAGCTGGGATTCTGCAGAGGGTCTTCTAGGTTGCTGTTACACCTTCAGCCCTCGAACTCCAACTGTTCTAGACTTTCCACTACACACTATCCTTGCACTCCGCCCACCAGGACCTTGATTGGCCCTCTATGCTAATTGATGCATGCAGGGTATGGATCTCTGAGTTAACCATATGACTGCTGGGTCAGAAAATATTGCTGCTGCATTTGTGGCTGCAATACCCTCCTGTGACGCACTCGTTGCGGGGTGCCACATAGACAATAATTGATTTAAATTACAATAAGGCAATTAAATACGCGGTTCTGCCTTCAGACGACTGGAGCAGCTCATGTGCTAACTGCTAGCTCCAGTGTACTTTTGCAAATAGCATATGTGTTTTTGCATGCGTTTTTGATGCGTTTACATTAAAACCAATGGGACCAAAAACGCTAGCGTTTTTATGCGTTTTTAGCTGTAAAAACGCCTAAAAAAACGCAAATTAAGCAAAACGCAGACTTTTCTTAGATGTGAAAACACCCTTTTAGTTCTTTGAGATTCTTGGGTTGTTTTGCATGCAATGCTCTTTTGAGATCTAACAGACTTCAATGATGTTCAGATTAGGGGACTGTGAGCCAATGAAGAACCTTCAGCCTGCACCTTTTGAGGCAGACTATTGTGGATTTTGATGTGCGTTTAGGCTCATTATCTATTTGTAAAAACCATCATTAAATTAATTCTTCCCTCGTGAAAAGTTCCCAGTACCATTGACTGCAACATAACCCCAAGCATGATTGATCCGCCCCAATTCTTAATAGTTGACAAGAGGTTCTTTTCCTGAAATTTTGTTCCCTAATTTCTCCACACATACCTTTGATTATTGTGGCCAATAAGTTCTACTTCATCATCGTCATTTTACAAGTCTTGTTTCCAAAATGCATAAGCTTGTTTAGATGTTCTTTTGCATACTTCTGACTGAATTTTATGGTGATTATGCAGGAGAGGTTATCTTGTGATGACTCTTCCATGAAGGCCATATTTATGCAGATGACCGGTTCATGCAACACTGTGAATCCCCTATTTATTATAATGATGGCTGGACCATATATGATGTCGGTTTTTACCATGACCTTTTGTGTCTCCCCTATTTTCTCATAGATTGTAAGATTGCAAGCAGGGAGGGACCTCACTCCTCATGGTTACAGAATTTTTTTTTATTGTCTCATATTATCTATATTGTACTTTATCATATTATTATACTGTATTATATTATTATATTGTATTGTATTGTATACACTCTGAAATGTAAATTGCTGTGGAATATGTTGGCTCTATATAAATAAAAATTATTGTTATTATTATTAGGTGTCTCTGAACAGTAGAACAATGTACCATTACTCCGGAGTCTGCTAAATCTTCCTCAAGGGCTTTTGCAGCCAAGTGGGAGTTCGGACTGGCGTGTCTAGCAATCCTATCAGCAGGTCTCACAGAAATGTTACTTTGTGTTCCAGATGATATGTTGACCTCCACAGTTCCTGGCAATTGCCTTTTTTTTATTACAAGTCAAACTGAGGAAAGGGCAATTTGAAAAAGCATTCCTATCCTCCTATGGCCTTCTCCTGCTTTCTGGACCTCAACCATTTTTATTTTCAGTGTGCTATGCAGCTGCCTAGATGAACCCATGCCTGTTGTTTTTTTGGCAAAAGGTTAAAGGAGGCTGGATCTTTGTAAATTTTACCTGAAAGCCAAATATCCCAACATTTTTATGATTAATGTATATGGTTATTGGGTGGTTGAAGATGTTATGGTTATGGGTAGGTGTAAATTTTACCTGAAAGCCAAATATCCCAAACTCATTGTAATTAGTGTATATGTTTATCGTTCAAGATATTATGGGTATTGCTAGGTTCAAGATATTTGACATAGGCTAGGGTCACATTTACGTTTTGACCCTAGCCTACCGGATTGCAGTTTAAACTTAGTACTTTTCCCATCACCGCATAGCGTTACCGCTATGCGGTGCTGGATAACGCTGCCCCTAGTTACCCGATATTTACCTTCCCAACCTGTCACACAGGCAGCTGTCTGCAGCGTTTCCTGTGCGGCGCAGTAAAGCGTACTCCCAGCAGCTGCCTGTGTGACTGGTTGTAAAGGTAAATATCGGGTAACTAGGGGCAGCGTTATCCAGCACTGCACAGCGGTAACGGTATGCAGTGCTGGGAAAAGTACTAAGTTTAAACCGCAATCCGGTAGGCTAGGGTCAGAACGTAAATATGACCCTAGCCATACAGTCAATATAAATACCAATAATTATTATATATTATCTACAGTTTGCTGATTTAAATGCAAATAAGAAGGTTTAATACATCCTCCAAAGAGGAAAGAAATGAGAAAGGTAAGTATTATTGTACAGCCCAGAGGTTAACATGGGTTTAAATATATTCTAAATCATCAGAACACTAAAATTTGAGAAGCGTCATAAAGTGAATTATCTTTCAGAGCAAGAGGTCAGAAAAAGCAGGCTGAAGCTCATTGTAAATTTGTAGAAGAGGCAGAAATGAAGCTTTTGGATAAATAATACACCACAGCCCTACAGACAACAGGATGATTTTGGATGCTCAGCATGCTTCTTAAAGAAGAGTGTGAGCATAAATAATTTACATTGATTTAGAATTCTTTCAGACAGGTGTTGGTCTTTACACTTAGTCAGTTGTTAACACAAGAAACATGCTGCATCTGCAAATGACAGAAATTATGCTAGGAAAAAGTGTGTGTGGTGAGACTATAGAATATTAAGTTGTCGTTGGGTATTAGGTTAAATGCATAAAATCATTTGGTTACATACATTACTGGGGAAATGGGTGTGGGTGATCAGATTGCCTGCTAGGCAAAATGTGAGGGCCGCTTTACACACACCAACTTCTGTGTCCAACTTCTGAACAGATCTCTGGTTGCAGTGAAATCATGGACACATTGTTACATTTGTACACAGCCACAAAATGGAGCAATGTGTCCATGATTTCACTGCAACCAGAGATCTGTTCAGAAGTTGGACACAGAAGTTGGTGTGTGTAAAGTGGCCTTTAGTATTTTCAGCAATCACATTTTACTTCATTAAAGCAATTGTCTATCAAAAACATAGTCCAGACTAGTACTCCAGAGTACAAGAGCCCCCCCACCCCCACATTGCCATTCCAGTGAGGGGTCTCCTATCTGCAGGAACATACTCACATATGCATAATGAATCAGGAGAAAACTGAATATCATGCAAAAAATTCAAGTATCATTTGTGGAAATGTTTGTTAAAATATAGACAGTGGTGCAGAAATACTGACAGTCAAAAAAGGCAACCACTTGGACCTTATTTGCCCATATACATAGTGGGCATAATTAATATTTGAATATTTACAACATGATATAATGCTTGCACTTGCACTTTTATATAATTGACATTGCCGCTTTTTCATGTTGAGCAATAATTGCTCCTTGTATGGTTCTTTATTGATTGCATGGCTAGGGTCACATTTGCGTTAGCAAATGCAGATCCTGATCCGATTTTGAGCATGCAAAATGCTCAAAACCGGATCAGGGTCCGCAGCCCATAGGAGCTCATTATAAAACCGGATTGCACTACATGCAATTCGGTTACCGCTTGCAGATTTGCAGCCTACGGTAAAAATCATGCAGGCTGCAGTTTTCTCAGTGGTTTGCAAACCGCATCAGGAGACCTATAATGGGCTCCTACGGGAGCCCATCCGGCTACCACAAGGCACATGTGAATGCTTGCGGTAGCCGGATGCTTTGTTCATCCCTGCTGCTGCATGGATGAACAAAGGGTTAATGTTAATAATAGATGTGGGCAACATGTCTGTAGGGAGTGCCCCCCTCCCTAGAGACATGCTGTCCACATAGTTCGCCATGTTAAGGGTTAATATGTGAAATTACAGTATTGCCGGCTATTGTCAGCATTTACTATTTTCTGAATGAAACCCGGCGGCTCCTCGTGGTGGAGGAGATACAGTACGTAATCTGCGTACTGTATCTGACGCTATACAGGGTCCTGAAAGCTTTAACATTAGGTCTATGGGCAGCACACCGCAATAGACCTAATGTTAATGCTTTCAGGACCCTGGACAGCGACAAATACAGTACGCAAATTATGTACTGTATCTCCTCCACAGCGAGGAGCCGCCAAGTTTTCATTCAGAAAATAGTACGGTAAATGACGACAATAGCCGGCAATACTGTAATTTCACATATTAACCATTAACATGGCGAACTATGTGGACAGCATGTCTCTAGGGAGGGTGGGTACTCCCTACAGACATGTTGCCCACATCTATTATTAACATTAACCCTTTGTTCATCCCTGCGGCAGCAGGTATGAACAATTCATCTGGCAACCGGATTGCACATTCTGAGCAATCTGGTTACCGGATCCAGGTTTAAAGACATTGTGAACTCAAAATGTGTCTGAAGGCTCATGCGATTACCACATCCGGATCTGGATGCGGTAATCGCAATGAGCCTTCCATATGTGACCCTAGCCTATATGGGACATATCATGTTGAAAATATTAAAATATTAATCATACCCACTATATATATGGGCAAATAAGGTCCAAGTGGTCACCTTTTTTTGACTGTCAGTATTTCTGCACCACTGTCTATATTTTAACAAACATTTCCACAAATAAAACTTGAAGTTTTTGCATGATACTCAATTTTCTCCTGATTCATTATGTACATGTGAGTATGTTCCTGCAGATAGGGGACCCCTCACTAGAATGGCAATGTGGGGGGTGCTCTTGTACTCTGGAATACTAGTCCGGACTATGTTTTTGATATGTAAACAACCAAGGGATCAGAAATGATCTGTTGTAATAGTACCGACATATGCACATTTTAAACCAGAGACCAGTATGTCTTTACGGTACATGAAATGACACAATGCTTCTTATGCATTACACAAGTTTTATTTGTTTATAACAAGTGAATATCCCACTTGTAAGCACAAGTGCATCAGTGAAAAAGGGGGGTTACAAGGATAAAGTGAGTGGTGCAAAGAGAACTCAAACACAGGACCCAGTATCTTACATAAGAAACAACCCCAGGGTAATATAGTTAAAATATAGAAGTAAAAGCTCCTCAGCACAGATAACAATTGCAGGTTTAACAGTTTAGTTGCAGCTGGGGGGACTGCCCCCCGAGGAAGACAAACGAAACACTTGTCGGGGCTCCTCCCTGACACAGTCCCCAGGCAGCAGGCACCCTTGGGTATGATAATTTACTATTAACCCTTTGCTCCCCTGGCATTTGATTTCATGTGCACTGCTTGTAATGTTGTGATTTAAGCTGTATTTACCAAAAAGCTGCAACTAAACTGTTAAACCTGCAATTGTTATCTGTGCTGAGGAGCTTTTACTTCTGTACTTTAACTATATTACCCTGGGGTTGTTTGTTATGTAAGATACTGAGTCCTGTGTTTGACCTCTCTTTGCACTACGCACTTTATCCTTGTAACCCCCCTTTTTCACTGATGCACTTGTGCTTACAAGTGGGATATTCAATTGTTATAAACAAATAAAACTTGTGTAATGCATAAGCAGCATTGTGTCATTTTATGTACCGTAAAGACATACTGGTCTCTGGTTTAATATGTTTTTGCTATGTATTTTGTCTGTGGTTTTCACAGCAGGTCCTAAGGCCAATATGACATTTCGAGCACACTAAATTGGTACAATTGTTGGATAATGTTTTTGAAGACAACAGTGCTAATACAGGTGCAGCCGGAGATGGTCAGCAATTAAGCATATTGATTATGAAATATAAGGATATATTAAGGAGGAGAACTCGTACATGGTGGAATAGAGCATTTTTGTTGAAATATTTGGAGAAAAATTTGATTCCATGTGGGCTGTGTGTACACGTGTTTCCATCACATGAGGTGACGGATTGCGATTTCAAATCCTCACGGCAGGCTCTGCGAGATGAATGCTCCAGGGGCTTCTTAGAGTTGCTGAGAGACCAGAATACAACGATGCTGGTTAAAATGAAGGCGGAATTGGAGGTGTTAGAGGGATCCATTAAGGAGAAATGTTCACCGGATAAATGGATTAAATTCTGTGGTGACATGGATAAAGAAACTAACAAATGGGAAAAGGAAGTCAGGGAATTTAAAATGGAGGAATTAACTCAGGACCACCAGGACTCTCTAAATAATAGTGTATATAGGTGGAAAAATAAAATTCCAAAAAAACCTAGACCACCAAAAACCCCTCAAGGTCCTGTACCTGAACTTCCAGCTCCTATATCAAAATCCCCTTCAATCCAGTCACTGACTTCCGGTGATGAGAGCTCGGCTGCTAAGTTGGTGGGGGTGTGTGAGTGTGAGCCTACTGTGGATGTGACTACCAGAAGTGGGAAACCTTGGCCTTTACCGGGATGAAAATCATCACCGGGGAAGATGAATAAGAAAGGAAGTAATCAACCCCAGGCAATTAATCTCTCGTCTCATACTCTCACCAACTCCCAACTCGAGTTCCCATATAAAGGTTTGACTTTTTGTCCTACCAACTCTTAATTTCTTCGTAGCTTTGAAAGACACCCATTTATTTGCCAGGAAACTAATTTTGAGACATCTCCATCGCAAAAAATCGGGGGTTTCCCTTGACTCTACTACTGAAAAAGAAGTTCTGGAAGCTCTGGAGGAATTGATTGAGGAACAGGCAGCTGAAATAACAGGTGGGTTCCCTAAACAGTTGGTTCCCAGATCCACCAAGTTCCCCCACTTACTCTTTGCCCCGCAATTGAGATCTTTCTGAAGTTGGTAATTAGCGAATTCAGAGAGATCTCAACCAGACGAAAGTTTGATAACCTGCCAAAAAAACAACGAAATGCTCTGGAAGGTTTGCAGGGCTTGGTAGGGGAGGTAATCAAGCCAGCTGATAAAGGGGGGAACGTGGTGGTGTGGCCTATTGAAATGTACGAGAAGGAAGCAATGAGACAGCTTAGGGATCGAGCCACCTATCGAAAGTTGGATCGCAGTCCGGTCACCTCGTTTAGTGTAGTAATTAATTCAATACTTGCACTGGCTTTGGAACAAGGGATCATAAATAAAAAAGAATTTGAGGGGCTTCTTCTGAAATACCCTAAGGCGCCCACCTTCTATCTTCTCCATAAAATCCACAAAAATGCCCTTAGTCCTCCGGGGCTCCCGCTTGTGTCCGGCATTCATGGGTTATGTGACCCTATATGTAAATTGATAGACCATTATTTGAAACCTTTGGTCGAGTTACTCCAATCTTATGCCAAAGACACAACGGGCATCCTGAATAGGATTGACGGCATTTTTGTTGATGATGACACACTAATTGCTACTTTTGATGTTGAATCGCTGTACACATGCATCAACCATGATGATGGATTAAGGGCTGTTCGCTTCTTATTGGAGGCTGGAGGTCGAGGTGGCGCAATGGGTGATCTCATTCTCGAGCTGCTCCACTTTGCCTTGAATCATAACTTTTTTATTTTTAAGGACGTCTACTATTTACAACAATGGAGCACTGCGATGGCCGCCGCCTGTACACCTGCATACGCAAATTTATTTCTGGGATACTGGGAGCATGACATCTTTGGTGACGGGCGCGTGCAAGGCTGCGCCCAGACGCAGTGCTGGATACGGTATATTGATGACGTCTTTATTACATGGCAGGGCACTGTGGAGCAGTTCAACATCTTCGTGAGCCACTTTAACGAAAATCCATATAACATCAGGTTGACTCACAGGGTGGAGAAACATAAGATCGATTTTTTGGATGTTGAGATCTCCATTGATGAGAGGGGTGGTGTCCAGACAGATGTATATCGGAAAGAAACTTCAGTGAATGCACTTTTGCACGCTACCTCTGGGCACCATTCCTCAACAATACGCGCTATTCCGACGGGCCAGTTTTTGAGGATGACTGAATTTGCTCATCCGAATCAGGATTTGAGCAATAATCACTATATTTTAAACAGCGATTTGGCGATGGAGGATATAGTAGAAGATCAATCAAGGCTGGGTACCTTAGGGCTAAAAATATATCAAGAGATTCCCTTCTGAGGTATTGTCCTAGAAGGGAGACAACTGACCCACAGATACGATACATTGAGACTTTTAATCATGAATGGGAAACCATGCAAGCTATCCTAAAAAAACATTGGTCAGTGTTAAAAACTGACCCCGTTCTGTTCCAATGCATCCCAGAGAGACCACTTATGGCCCCTAAACGGGCCAAGAGTTTACGAGGCTTGCTCGTCCATAGCCATTGTGTTCCCCCAGTGAGGAAACCCTTTGGATCAAGAGGCCCGGACCCCGGCTATTTTCCTTGTGGCCATTCTGCCCCAATGTCCTTCGGATGAGAACCTTTGACTCCTCTGAGGATCGACGGTTTGACATCAGGCAGCGTATTTCTTGTGGTTCAACACACGTCGTATATTATGCGACGTGTGGGTGTCCCAAGATATATGTGGGTCTGACATTCAGAGAGCTTTGGAGGAGGATAAGGGAACACGTGAAGGACATTGAGGCAGCCAAAGGAGTGAAGTACATGATTCTCCTCAAAACTATTCCACGGCACTTTAAAGAATGCCACAATAGTAATCCAGCCACATTTAAGGTCAGAGGAATTGATATGGTCAGGGGGGTAATCAGAGGGGGGAATCTTGGACACCATTGACCCCAAGGGCCTGAACGAGTCCTTATCATTCGGATTCTTTCTCTAATTGCTGACTGTCCTTTTGGTAACTCTGCACCTGCATTATGTTGTTTTGATTCTAACCTTTCTCTTTTTTTTGAGAACTTATCTGCTGTCCATGAAGCAGGCGCTCCCACTTCCTGGCCACGAGCTGTGGTTGCACAGACACAGCAACCAACATGAAGCATGTTCAGTTTTTTTGTCCCAGCGAAGCATGCTGTTGATCTGGGATCTTGGAAAAGAAATGTAAATAAACAAACACTCCCCCACAGGCAAAAACATTACACGCTCATATTGCCAAATTGCTAGCCATGCAGATGTTTCCCTTTAGGCTTGTGGGAATGCAATCTTTCCATGATCTCTTGGCTGTGGCTGCTCCAGGATACTGATTTGTGAGCCAGTACACCCCTATGGTACTTGATGTTCCGATCCCGCTTTACAGAAGCATGTGTTAAACTATATCAATCATGCTGTCAGCAACGCTGTAACTGGGATGGTGCACGTAGCAACAGACATGTGGAGATGTTATTGCTGTCAATCAAGGACAATAAATACCTCTAACGGCACACTGGGTGAACCTGGTGGAGATTGTGACAGAGTGACAGCCTGGTACATCACCCATCCTACCCACGACAAGAATAGTTGGGCCAACTTCATCATGGTTTCCATCTACTCGTATACCAGTTTCTGACAACTCTCCTCCTCTTCCTCCTCCTCCCTGTCATTTTACAGCCCTCAAATCAATTGTTCACAGGGCCTGCAAACCTGAGTTTTGTGAAGTTCCAGAGTTGGCCCTGTAACATATGTTTGTGAGGGCCCTCCTCTATTCATTTGGGAGGGCCCTAATCTATTTATGTGTGGAAACCAATGCCTTAAGAATAACGCAATATATGCAAAGATATGGTTGCTGGCACTGAAGGTCATCTCATCTGTACATTAGGGAGGGCCCTCCTTTATACATTTCTGAGGGCCGTCCTCTATTCATTTGGGAGGGTCCTGTATACATTTTGTAGGGCCCTCCTGTATACATATGTGAGATCCCTCCTTTATACAGTTGGGAGGGCCCTCATCAGTTGGACCCCCATCGCTACAGAGTGGGCTCCCAATCTCAGCTTGGATGGGCTGGAGAGGAGGTGGAGGCGAGGCAGCGTGAGGAGAGGATGGGTATTGTTCCTTGTGTTGGTGACACAGAACCTTTTCTTGTTTGAAGGTTGGCCCACTTTGCACAGTTTCTGTGTGTCTGTTTTAAGACCCTTGCATGATACACATTTTTGCAACAACCTATACTGTTTACTGTTTCTTGACAGATGCTACAAGGAGAATTTTTTTTCTCGCCTTTTAGAGTCACAAAAGGGTTGCACAATGGAATCAATCAAGAGGTGCCGTTGTACATCACTTTCTGAAAACATCACCCTCTAACAATGCTCGTGGCAGAGGTACTGACTCTTTTCAACAGCAAGGGCTAATGTGGAGAGACACGCACACCTGCTACAACAAAGGTAGGGGAAAAGGTGGACAAACTTGGCCATTTTCAGTAAACCAGCACATCATCAAAGGCTATCTGTGCCTGTAGCAATGGCAAGGAGATAGAAGTTGAGCAATATGCTAAAGGGATACTTAAGTGACCATATCTGCATCATTCATGATGATTCACTTCCCTTTAAGTATTGTGTGTCCAAGGTGAACACTTGGCCTGACCTCTCCTTATACGCCTTGCAGGTGCTGGCCTGCCCTGCTGCTAGTGTCATGTTAGAGCGTGTTTTCTGTTATGGTGGGGCAATCAATCATCACTGATAGGTGCACATGACTCTCCACAGAAAATGCAGGCAGACTCACTCTGATTAAATTCAAGAAGGACTAGATTGATACCCAGTTTGTTATCAAATCCTCCAAATTACAGCAACACAACTTAAATTCCACAAAAAAGTTAACTTTTAACAATGATGTGAACTACAGATGACAAAAACAAGTTTGTGTTTGGTTTGCCTATGGGCATATGTTCACCCACTATATTGGCAAAAAGGTCAATGAAATACTGAAACACATTCAAATCAATGTTGTCATGATAGTGCTATTGCTAAAGCAGAGCTCCAATGTTAATCAGGAATATGGATATGAGTACCAGGTGTAGGCATGGTGCTCACAGAGCCTAGGTAAAATCACAAAACAAAACACACAGCAAACACACCACAAGAAATGTTTCCCCATTTAAAAAATCATGCCCAGATTGTTCCAAAGTGGCATCAATTCACCCCTAATAAAAAGTGTAATTCAACAAAATACCTCTGTTAGCATTCTTAAAATACTGCTGACATACGCAGTACCCCACTCGGTCGCTGTAATGTGAACAAACAAAACTGTGTTTGACTGTGAAACCAATGGCACCTCCCCTGTGTTACCTGCTTCCCAATATCTTGTCCAGGAAGCAGGACCTGATGCCACCTGCACACAACCTGCAGTTGCACATACACAACAAACTTTTAGCATTGGACATATATCATACATACTTGTGGTCTCAAGCAAAATGCGACCGACAAAACTTACAGGGGAAACATTGAATAGTGTGTGTTTCTGACAGCATTACATGGTAGTAGTACTGCATAGGACTTTACAAGCACTATAGGACGGTATTACTTTGTGAACTTTTTGTGACACAATCCTACCTAAATGTCACCCCAACAACAACATGGCCTGATGCATGCTTGGTAGCAGTCAGTAGTAAAGTTTGGAGTACTGCTGCTTTGTGTTGGGAAAACCGCCTTTTTGTAATATGGATAGAACCACCAGAGGTTTAAATGGCATGGTGCAAAGTTTATAGCATGCAATAGCAAATATTTGGAATATACTGCTTTGTGGAGGGCAATAACCACCTATTTAAGAGGAGTACTGTGGCCAGCATGTCATCCCAAAAACAGGGGGTAACATGTCCTGGTGTGTGCTTGGTAGAAGGCAGTAGCAAATGTTTGGACTATACTGCTTTGTGGATGGCAATAACCGCCTTTTCAAGAGGAGTACTGTGGCCAGCACAAGCCAGCCTGTCATTCCCAAAACAGCGGGTAACATGGGGAGATCTAAAACTCGGGTTCAGGGAAGCTCCCCTATAAATTGTGGTCTGGGGCGGAGTTAGTCAGTTCAGTTCCTAGGAGGACTGAGGAAGACATTCTGTGGAGCAGTGCTAAGCTCGTCCCAGGATAGCTTAGGCTAGGGCCACACTGAACAGTTCACCCACGTTAACCGGATGCCATTACAGCAGAGCCCAGCCTGCTGTAATGCACACCGTTAACTTCGGGTGCTTCCTGTGAATGCTGCTCCATAGTAACCCAATGTTTACCATGGATGCAGTTTCACAGGAAGACCCAGGCAGTGCACTTTTGCAGGACGCACAGGAAAACAGCTGCTACACCCTTCAACATCCACTGCCCTGGGGATCCGCTCCACCCGTGGGGAGCCATTATATCCTAGCTGCTCATCATTCCCAGCGGTTCTGCAGCAGCAGTGGTCACTCATAGCCACAAATCATGGGTGGCATCACGAATAATCTTTCCTACAATTCCTCAAGAAGAGTAGGCAGTACCAAGTTTTGGAGTACTGCTGTTTGGCGTTGGGCAAACCGTCTTCTTAGAATGTGGACACAAGCACCAGTGGATTAAATGGGCGATACCCACCAGGGCCTTGGGGTACTCGTGACAAGACCGGTCAGTTCTTTGGGGAGATCACGGTGGCAGTGACCTGGCTCCATGACCCTGGGCATGCAATAAAGGGAATAATTACAGGGGATATTCGTTACACCACCTGTGTTATTCGGCCAGGGATGGCCTAAGCTGCAGATTGTGACCACTGGGGCAGATGGTGATGCAGCCAGGATGGTATCGCTCCCCACAGGTGGAGCGGGGCCCCATGAATAAGTGAAACAGTCTATTAAGATGGTGGTGATGGTCATTGGGGTACAGAGAGTGCGTATAATAAGCAGAGGACACAGAAGGGTGCAGTTTCCATTACCTTTACTTGGCAGTTGTTGGTGCAGTCCGGGGCAATGGTTACAGGTGGTAGATGAAGTCTGGACAGCCTGGAAGCAATTGGAGTTCCACTCCGCCAAGTGGGTTTGGAGACCTTCCTTTTGCACTCTACTTTTAAGTTCCTGCTGCTTGTAGCTATGCTGCGGCCCTCTTCCTGTATGTTGGTTGTGACCTGTATGGCAGGCAGCATGAGCCTATCATGGGTACCACGATCTAGTGACTACTCTGGGCTTTCAGGATGCTGCTATGCTGCCGGGTGCTTTGTGTGGTCAGGAGATTTGAGGCCTCCTGCCCTCCAGATTTGGCTGCCGGGACATACAGTCCCTGCTCAGCCAAGGACTCTGGCATCCTTTCTCCAGCACTCTACTCTGAGGGAGCTCTCTCGCAACTCCACTCCCTAGAGCACTGTGGAGCCCACTGGGACGGGGTACTGGGTACCGGACTGGGGTACTGCTGGGGATATCACGGCAGTCTTGGTCCGGACTATGTCCCGGGTTCTCACGAGTAAAAGGGGATATATACAGGGAATCATTACGGGAAACTCTTCTGTGACAGTTACTTCCACGTCAGTACTGCTTTGCGGTTCTGGGGTAGAATCCGGGTTATTGACTGGATCCGGATTCTCTGTATCGTCTAGATACTCTATGTTCTGCGATGATTTTAGGGCTAGTCGCTGCACTCTTATGCCATCCGGGCCTTTCTCACCAGGTACAATGAGGTACAACACCCATTGTCTAATCTGCACTTCCCTGTCCAGGTGCTTTTCAGGAAGATGTGCTTCTATGTTTCTCCTATTGATGAAAAATCACAATCCGCTCTGGGTTCCCGAGCAAATGAATAAACGTCTATAGGTTTTACATTGACAATTTGTCCCTCATGTCGTCGGGATGGATTGTTACCTGCCACTCGCCGGGCCACAGTTTTTAAATATTGAGTGCAAGCAATCATCTCTTGTTTTCGTACTAGCCTTTCCACTTCTTCCTTTTCCCACTTGCGAATACACCTCCTCAGGTATTTATCCCGTGTTATCACCTCTACAGGGCCTTTGTCACTAGCTGGATCCCCAGGGAAGCCCATTAGATTGTCCTCAGTATCATTCCTCTCCCACCAGCAGCGTAGCTGCTCCCCTCTCACCTCAGTTTACACAGGTGCTGGTATCAGGGGCTCAAGTAGCTGCAAATCCCTCTCTGCCAGGGCTCCTAGTGGGTTGGTCACTCGAGTTGTATTCTGTGGTACGGCTTTGGGGATGGACACATCTACAAGGATTTCCGTGCTGCGATCTTACTTGCTCCGGGTAAGGTTGGAGGCGATAGCCCAGTCGGGCTGCATAATTAGAGACTGCTGGCTTTGCTGCACATCAATCTGAATCCGGGTTCTCTGCCCAGCCTGAACCTGGGTCATCTGTTGTGGCAACAGTCGCAGTACACCCCGCCGGGTGTCTCGGACCTCCGGACCTCTTCTGTAGCCTTTCGCTATGCTGCCTTGATCACTGAAGTTCTTTCCCTGGCTGGGTTCCTCCACAGTCACATCCAGTGGGCCCTCCGGGATCACTCCAGGTCTTTCTATCACAGCGTTCTCTTCGGCGTCCTCGTCTTCTGTCCGTGCGTCCTGTAATGGCGACTCTACTCCTTCCGGTTTCCTTCCCCGCCTTTCAGCGTCGACTTCCTCTTCAGCTCCCGCCAGCTTTTCATTGGTAGCTGTACTTGGGGGCAGAGGCTCCTCCTTGGGATTGATGGCTGGCTCCCCCGGAGTTAAGTGGAGCCAGGGCGGATCTTTATTTCCCGCTTTGGACCGGGCCGGCCCACGATGGGGGGGTCTGGGCACGCCTCCTCTGCACATGGTCTCAAGCTTCCATGACCGCCATTAAGCCCAGATTTGGTGGGAAAAGCCCAAAACACGAATCCTAGGCACATGGGGTTCGGTTCTTTTGGACCTGGTCCATCCTGTTCGTGACGCCAAGTTGTGGAGCCAACTGGGACGGGGTACTCGGTACCAGACTGGGGTATTGCTGGGGATATCACGGCAGGCTTGGTCCGGACCATGTCCCGGGTTCTCACAAGTAAAAGGGGATATATACAGGGAATCATTGTCGCGACGCCACCCACGGGTTGTGGTCAGTAAGGGGACCACTGCTGCAGCGCAGCTCTGCCAGGAGGATGAAAGGATGGATGGGCTGCAGCTAGATGGATGAGCCCACCGTGGGTCGGGCTGCTCCTAGCAGGGTAAAAGGTGTAATTCACAGTTCAAAATACCTGGAATCAGACACAGGAAACAGGAGCAGGGTTCACCGGGTTTACTTTCAAGTTCTTCTGTACAAGCAGTTTACAACACAGTTCACGGTACAGTTCAATTCACAACTCCAATAACTCCAGACACTTGGACCCTCTGCAACCAGGCTGTTGCTCTGAAACGCCTTAGTCTTTCTTTATGTCCTTTCAGACTGATTCTCTCTCTTTCTGTTCTTTCTGCGGATTGTATGGCGGCAGCTCGGTCCGTTGTCTGCAGCTTCCCCCTATGTGTATGGGCGGTAAGCCGGGTCCTCCTGGATGATGCTGAGCCTCCAACCCTGTAGTGGGAACACGGATCTGGAATCTGTGCTCCCCACCGGTTTGTCTGGGGAGCCTGTGTATGACTTCAGTCCCCCTCAGAGCCGACACTGTGGTGTTAGCCTAACCTAGGGTAACCCTGTCTTTCAAGGTATTACCGGGTTCCCTCTAACCCATGTGACTTCCAGATGCAATCAGGGAATCTATCCCCCGGTAGTTGGTCGTTGCTGCCGTGTTCCTCGGACCCGATGATACCGGTCCGGTCTCTGTCCTCACACTCCCTTGGGATGCCGGCTATGGATGAGCTTTCTCTCCATGGAACGGTGTCTCTGTGGATTCTGCGTCTCCTGGGAGCCCAATTCCACCGAGATGTGTCACTGTCTGTCTGGTCTTTACCTCTCGGCTCACTCTGGCCTACTGACTCCTTCCTCCTCTTTTCCTCTATTTGTACTATCTGTCACCTGACCTACAATCCCACCCACTTTCCTCTAAACCCCACCACCCCTTGCACGCCTAGAGTCCCGGGCTCCAGGTTGGGTGCTGTGCTCCTGTGGGTGTGTGTGCTGTGATGGTGTTTGATGCACAAACTGCCTACTGGAGTACTGGAGTTTTGCGTTGGGCAAATCACCTTTTTAAAATGTGGACACAAGCACCAACGGATTAAATGCACTGCTGCGAGGTTAGTAGCACTCAGTAGCAACTTTTGGAGTACTGCTGCTTTACATTGACCTTGCTGGACACAGACCCTGCTTCAGTCAATCGCACTCCCTGTAGTCTAACTCTCTACTGTCTCTTCAGCTCTCAAAAGAGCTATTGGTATGATGCAGCTATGAATGGATCCTTCAACTCTCTCTACTCCAATATCTCTCTCTTCCTAATCTACACTGTCATTGAGGTACACTTGAGGTAGCCCTTAAAAGAGCTTCTGTGTTTTGAAGAAGCCTAACACTCTTTCTGTCGTTGAGTGATCTCTCCCTATACTTTTCCAATGCAGGCTCTGCATGCAATACAGGTAAAATGGTGGCGGCAGGGTTTAAAGAGCCCCTATGTGTCATCTATGATGCTAGGCGGCCAGCTAATCATTGTAATGCGGCATTACTGTGATTGGTTAAGAAGCCCAGCGTGATCAGTGGCTGCAAAAAGGCGTCAAAACTGCAAGGAGGGACATCCGATATATATATGTATAGCGGGGCGAGTACACAAAAACTCACGGAATAATGAATAATGCAAATACCGTACTATCCGTGCGAATAGCGAATAGTAACGAATATACTTGCTCATCACTAATGCTCAGTGAGACTGTTGTAGCATGGCAGTAAATTTGTTCCAATGTGCCAGAATTGGTGACAGGACAATTGTGTACAAGATAATTGTGTACGGACAATTGTGTACAGACAATTGTGTACAGGGCAATTGTGTCCAAGGACAATTGTGTACAAGGACAATTGTGTACAGGGCAATTGTGTACAAGGCAATTGTGTACAAGGCAATTGTGTACGGACAATTGTGTACAAGGCAATTGTGTACGGACAATTGTGTACAAGGCAATTGTGTACGGACAATTGTGTACAAGGCAATTGTGTACAAGGCAATTGTGTACGGACAATTGTGTACAAGGCAATTGTGTACGGTTGTGTACAAGGCAATTGTGTACGGACAATTGTGTACAAGGCAATTGTGTACAAGGCAATTGTGTATGGACAATTGTGTACAAGGCAATTGTGTACGGTTGTGTACAAGGCAATTGTGTACGGACAATTGTGTACAAGGCAATTGTGTACGGACAATTGTGTACAAGGCAATTGTGTACGGACAATTGTGTACAAGGCAATTGTGTACAAGGCAATTGTGTACGGTTGTGTACAAGGCAATTGTGTACGGTTGTGTACAAGGCAATTGTGTACGGACAATTGTGTACAAGGCAATTGTGTACAAGGCAATTGTGTACGGACAATTGTGTACAAGGCAATTGTGTACGGTTGTGTACAAGGCAATTGTGTACGGACAATTGTGTACAAGGCAATTGTGTACGGACAATTGTGTACAAGGCAATTGTGTACGGACAATTGTGTACAAGGCAATTGTGTACAAGGCAATTGTGTACGGACAATTGTGTACAAGGCAATTGTGTACGGACAATTGTGTACAAGGCAATTGTGTACAAGGCAATTGTGTACGGACAATTGTGTACAAGGCAATTGTGTACGGACAATTGTGTACAGACAATTGTGTACAAGTGTGTACAAGGCAATTGTGTACGGACAATTGTGTACAAGGCAATTGTGTACGGACAATTGTGTACAAGGCAATTGTGTACGGACAATTGTGTACAAGGCAATTGTGTACGGACAATTGTGTACAAGGCAATTGTGTACGGACAATTGTGTACAAGGCAATTGTGTACGGACAATTGTGTACAAGGCAATTGTGTACGGACAATTGTGTACAGACAATTGTGTACAAGTGTGTACAAGGCAATTGTGTACGGATAATTGTGTACAACGCAATTGTGTACGGACAATTGTGTACAACGCAATTGTGTACGGACAATTGTGTAGAAGGCAATTGTGTACGGACAATTGTGTACAAGGCAATTGTGTACGGACAATTGTGTACAACGCAATTGTGTACGGACAATTGTGTACGGACGATTATTTACAGACAAGTATAGGGAAAACAAAAAATTAAACGTCCAAAAAAAGGAAATACTTTATTCATCATTGATTTTAACGTAAGATTGCTTATTGAATAACAGTTTCAAAGCTTCTTCTATTCTTATTCTACAAATATTGCTGGTCTTGTCTATCGTGCCTGCATGTTGCTGATCGCTCGTAGATACCGCAGCTTGTCTCCTTGATTGTGATAATCAGCCACTTTCACACGCAGTCGTTCAGCTAGCTGGACATACTTGCTTCGTGGATGCTCAACATTCAGTACCTCAGCATTCTGGGCTGTAAGTCTATGAATTGCCATGTCACTAATGAGTCCGTTGAACAGTTTCCACACGGTAGGATGAGCACAAAGAAAGAGTGCTTGTAAGGCGTTATGAAACCCCTCGCAGCAATTCGTGGTCTTGGGGGCAGAGGCCAAAGCGTCAGCATAATGATTCCAGACCTCTGGAGTAAACCTTGCGTTTCGAAAGCGTCCACCTACTCCTGGCCCCCTAACGTAGGTATGCTCAAAGTAGGAGAGGAGCTGATTGGTAGCATCATCATCAGGGAAGATTTGGGCTAGTTCGTCATACCTTGCACTTACTTCGGCTGGTGGGACAAACGCCAAGGAGGCCAAAGATTTTACCTTGAGATTGAACTCTCCATCCTCAGCCTCAAATTCAGCCTTTAGGCCCAGCTCATTGACCTTTCGAATAATGGACTGGCTCAGATGAAAGAAGCAGCCAGAAATCGCTGCAGCTGGAAACTCATCTTGGAAAGCTGACATTGCTGCCATCTCAAAGTCAAGAAGAATTTTCTGGGGATTTGCACCTGGCATCAACCCTTTGAGCGCCGTGATCATTCGACGATAGGTTGGACCAGTCTTGTTTGGCAGCAGGCAGTAGATCAGGGGAGGATAGGAGTTGCCGACTTTTGCATGGAGAGAATACAGCTGAAAGAACATGGTTGGCACCACCTTGAACGTTCCATCGCCAAACCATGTCTCTCCTCTTTCGAAATAAGGCAACAGTTCATTGCTACCAATGGCAAGAATCCTGTGGGGGTCATCTCTTGCAGAGTCATATAAAATGATGTCGCTGTATTCCTGGGGGATAGCAAAATTGATGCTTTGAGGAGGAGTCAGCATGGTGTTTGCTCGCTGCCTGACCCGACGTGTATTTCGCTCAACGTCACTTCGCTTGGGCATTCGAGACAACACGTCATCAGACCTGTCTCGAAGAACCTGTCCAACAATGCTTCTAGTAGATGCTTGAGAGCTGATTGCTTCTTGCCTCAGAGCAGCCATTGTAGCTCTGGCTTCAGCTTGAACTGGATCTGCAGAGTGACTGTGCTCAGTCGGCTGTTTAACAATCGCGGCTCCAGATGTGTGCATGCGTGCGGGACACTTGAATTTGTTGACTTGCCTGCACCGCCATTCTTTGATGCTGTCATCACGTGTCCTGTGCAGGATATACTCGTGTCCCCCAAGCCTAAGGACATCTTTGTCTTTTTCAGACTTGCTCATAGTAAAAGTCATGGTGAAAGTTGCAAGGGGTGAGTAATGAAACTGAAAGTAAGCGTCATTGTGAAAGTGGCCTGTACAAGTGGCCTGTACACAAATAATTGCCTTGTACACAATTGTCCGTACACAATTGCCTTGTACACAATTGCCTTGTACACAATTGTCTTGTACACAATTGTCCGTACACAATTGCCTTGTACACACTTGTACACAATTGTCTGTACACAATTGTCCGTACACAATTGTCCGTACACAATTGCCTTGTACACAATTGTCCGTACACAATTGCCTTGTACACAATTGTCCGTACACAATTGCCTTGTACACAATTGTCCGTACACAATTGCCTTGTACACTATTGTCCGTACACAATTGCCTTGTACACAATTGTCCGTACACAATTGCCTTGTACACTATTGTCCGTACACAATTGCCTTGTACACAATTGTCCGTACACAATTGCCTTGTACACTATTGTCCGTACACAATTGCCTTGTACACAATTGCCTTGTACACAATTGCCCTGTACACAATTGTCCTTGTACACAATTGTCCTTGGACACAATTGCCTTGTACACAATTGCCCTGTACACAATTGTCCTTGTACACAATTGTCCTTGGACACAATTGGCCTGTACACAATTGTCTGTACACAATTGTCCGTACACAATTATCTTGTACACAATTGTCATGGAACCGCCAGAATTACTTTGCAAATTGTCACTTCATGGAGGGAGTACATCTATTGAAAGTACCAATCCTAAAAAGTCATAATTGACTCTTTAAAAAGCCTTTTAATATGATTTAGGATTTGTGCAAGATCAGAACCCCAAACTGCAGATGCTGCGTTTCAGGGTAATTGCCCCTCATCAGTGCAGTGTATGGGATTTGATCTGGCTGTATGAGAGGCTAAGACAAGGCATAAAACCGAGGTCATATTGAAAGTTTTGTTAAAGAGTCAATTATGACTTTTAGGATTGCTACTTTTAATAAGTGGCACTAGAGTTCATCTGCTTCCTCCCTGAAGTGACAGTTTGCACATTTCCCAGAGGAGCATTGTTGCTGAAAGTCTCCTCACTTGCTGGCAGGCAGATTGATTTTCACAAAGATAATAGATCTTCCCCAAGACCAGAATAACTTTGGGCATTATGAGCTAGGAAATATGCAATGCATTGTGTTGTGATGTTTGTACACTGAGGACTAATAAATGCACATTCTGCATTGTACTTTGCTGCTATCTATTGGTCAATGTATGCATATGAAAGTGAGGTGTCCATTCTTCTCACCAATAGTGACCATAGACATTGTATAGAACAGTGTGTATCTGTAAACTGGCTATATACATACAGCTACAGGGGAAATCTCTATAGGGAGAACTGTGTCTACTGTAGCAGGCAAAAAACCAGGGCATTCTGCTGAATGAAGCTCAACCCCCCTGAATTCCTCCCATCCATCAGATTCCAGAGGCAAAAACTCAGGGAGAATCTGAAAAGATATTACATGAAGTCAGGAGAGAAACAGTAAGTGGGTCATCTGCTCTGTTGATAGAGATCTGAAAACATCATCCAGGATACAAAGTAGCGTTAATGTGGTTTTATTTCATATCTGCACATTACAAAGTCTTCATACCTCTTCATGAGAGTGTGGCGCCCCGTAACGAGTGCGTCACAGGAGGGTATTGCAGCCATAAATGCAGCCCCAATATTCTCTGACCCAGCAGTCATCGGGTTAACTCAGAGATCCAAAAACCCTGCATGCATCACTTAACATAGAGGGCCAATCCAAGGTCCTTGTGGGCGGAGTGCAAGGTTAGTGTGTAGGAAAAGTGCAGATTAGTCTAGAACAGAAGGAGACACAGACTTGAACTTGGAGTAGGAGCGGGGGCTCTGTACCTCGTGCAGCCCCCGTGCCGTCACCAGTCGGGTGTTAGTACCTGAGGCCTCAACAACCGGGATCGGGCATCACCAACCACGGGTTCCAAAATACCCCCGTGCCCAACTCACAGCCGGTTCACTGGTACCGAAGCTGGCAGCAGTTCACCTCTGCTACGCGAACCAGAAGCGTGGAGGAGCAGCTTTACAGGAGCACCCCACCACCAGCCAACTTCCAGTCGTCTAACCAGCGGTGTACCCACCGAGGGATCCAAGGCTCCCCAGAACATCCATAACGTACATCTTGGATAGGGCATTGAAGCAGCCTCCCCGTACCCGACCTAGTATTCCTGGGCCACAATGGCAAAAGACTTAGCTAGAACGGAGGAACACTACGGATCTCTGAGGGACACCTATCACTGCTGAGTCCACCCGGTCCACTACCCGTTAACTGTATACCATGTACTGCCTGCTGGTTACAGTAAAGACCCGTTACAGAGACTTTCAGTGTCCGTGCTTCCTTATGATTGTATCCGTCTGCACTCAAGGTAACCGCAGCTGCCGCACAACATCTTGAGCAGCTCCAGCCTCCGGGGATCACCGCTCAGCCTGTGGGGAGCATTCCATCTTGCTGCTGTCCATCCCCCGGAGGTTCCGCAGCGTCGGTAACGATTACCGAACTACTCATAGGTGGCGTCACAAATAAATTAACCCCTTTAATCTGTTCCTACAAGACGTCTTCAACTTTTGATCTGCACTCAACCGTGCCTCACTACGGGCAGGCGCGGCCCACCCGTGACAAGGAGGAAGGAGCTACAGCCTGTCTAAACCGGAGTCAGCGGGCCTACGGTGAGTCAGAGAATGGCGTCACGAACAGGATACGAGCAGGCCCGTTCCCTGACGGGTATAATGTGCTTAAAAACGACTTTAATGTCTACAAAATGGACTTTGTTCGTCCCTAAAAGAACTTTCCCGCCTTTTCACCGTGGGCCAAGATGGCGCCCAAGATGGCTTTCCCGCCATAAGGATCCGCCACGTGCAAGCCTAGGGGTGAGCCACTGCCCCTCTTCATGGGAGGGCTAAAGGCAAAGGCGCCAAACTCTTTGTCCGCCCTGATTGCTCGAATCAACCATGGGGGCGGACCCCAAAGACTTTTCCCATAATTGGACTACCAAAAAGCCCAAAAGGAAATGGGAGTGTCAGAGACACTTCTTCACCAGCTCTCTACCAGAACAGTTACTGGTTGAACGGGGGTGTGTTCCCTCCAAAGAAGAGAATGGCCAGCACAAGACTCCAAGACCTAATGTGGGAGGTCGAGGCGGAGGCCAGAGCAGCCATAGGCCATCCGGGTCCGGGTCCCGTCCTTACCATTGATGGCAGCCCTGACTTCTGGCAGGAGGCTCTGCAAGACCTCCGTGTGAGGTTAATCGAGACTGTAGAATGGACGATCCGCAGCTGGAGCATGGGCCTGGGCCGCTGGCTACACCATGCGATGCAGCAGAGCCAACCGGGTGCAGCTACTCCAGGACCGGACGACATCGCCAGCTTCTCAACCGTCTCACCGTTGCCCACCATCTGTCCTGCTTCATCACCGGAGCCCATAGACTGCCTCATTCCAGTGGAGGCCCCAGCTCCACCCGTTCCAGCGATTGAAACCGCAGCCGACCCCGTTCTTGAGCCGGAGCACATAACATGCTCCCAGGAAGAAGTTGACCTTTACCAGGTTCCCACTGAGGAACCCACCAACAGTTGTACTACCCAAGAGACTGTTGTACGTTTCATCCCCGTACCGGAGGTCTCCTTTGCAACTGCCGAGGCCTACCTGGTAGCCGGGGTTGAGACACCTCTACCTGCAGAAACAGAAGAAGAGGCAGGCAGCCTGGAAGCCCTGCAGGACGTCCCCGAAGAAGGATCCACAGCACCACAGCCCCTTTGTACAGAGGAACCAGCTCCAGCATCTCCAACCATCGAGCAGCCCGATGTGGTCGTTGAAGGAGAAGAGGTAGATGACGACGACGAGACCCGCAGCATCCCTGAGGATCTCGACACCGGGTTCGCTTGGGGAGACACTGAGGAACTTCCTACCAGATATACAACTCGGGTACACTGGTCGGGTGCAACGCCGACACCTTCCCCTGTGCCGTTCCACCGGGTGCCGGTCCACACTGCCCGCCAAGCTCAAGCTCCCTGCCAAACCACCAGCTCCACCGTTCTTCTTCACACCTCAAGCCGTACCAACGGAGATGTACGCCAGCGCCGACGAGAGGAGTGGCAAGCCCGTGAACGCGCCAACATGCAGGCCCGTGCCGAGGCTCGCCGCCAACCGCCGCTGCCTGATGAACTCCGCCGCGAAGGTAGAATTTCCACCTTTAACTTATTTACCGGGTGGGGGTTCGCTTGGGAGGTGGGTTTCAATGAGGAGGTGTTTGTGGGGCGCCGGGAAGTCGAGTCCCATTTGCCCAGAGGACATCCCGATCGCGACCTATACTGGGGCGATATAATCACCTACGAACGCTATGCTTGTCCAGATGGGTTCGCTATCCGGGTGCGCCATCGTTCCCTGCGCCGGTGACTCAAAAAGCTTGGACTCACTCAATGACTCTGTTCCTGTTAATCACTGACTGTGTAACCTGGCGGCTACAGCCTGAACTTTCACTAAGGACAGCCGACCGCCCGCCGGGTCCGCAAAAGTGTAACCTGTTATTTTGCTTACAACACCTCAGCAAATACTTACCTGTTTTCTTTAATAAAAGTGTGAATTTTATGTCTGTTATAAAAATACAAAAACCTCTGTAATGTGGGTAGTGTGACGCTTGGGGACAAGTGTATTAAACCAAGGGGGAGTGTGGCGCCCCCGTAACGAGTGCGTCACAGGAGGGTATTGCAGCCATAAATGCAGCCGCAATATTCTCCGACCCAGCAGTCATCGGGTTAACTCAGAGATCCAAAAACCCTGCATGCATCACTTAACATAGAGGGCCAATCCAAGGTCCTGGTGGGCGGAGTGCAAGGTTAGTGTGTAGGAGAAGTGCAGATTAGTCTAGAACAGAAGGAGTCTGGTCTAGACGAGACACAGACTTGAACTTGGAGTAGGAGCGGGGGCTCTGTACCTCGTGCAGCCCCCGGGCCGTCACCGGTCGGGTGTTAGTACCTGAGGCCTCAACAACCGGGATCGGGCATCACCAACCACGGGTTCCAAAATACCCCCCGTGCCCAACTCACAGCCGGTTCACTGGTACCGAAGCTGACAGCAGTTCACCTCTGCTACGCGAACCAGAAGCGTGGAGGAGCAGCTTTACAGGAACACCCCACCACCAGCCAACTTCCAGTCGTCTAACCAGCGGTGTACCCACCGAGGGATCCAAGGCTCCCCAGAACATCCATAACGTACATCTTGGATAGGGCATTGAAGCAGCCTCCCCGTACCCGACCTGGTATTCCTGGGCGACAATGGCAAAAGACTTAGCTAGAATGGAGGAACACTACGGATCTCTGAGGGACACCTATCACTGCTGAGTCCACCCGGTCCACTACCCGTTAACTGTATACCATGTACTGCCTGCTGGTTACAGTAAAGACCCGTTACAGAGACTTTCAGTGTCCGTGCTTCCTTATGATTGTATCCGTCTGCACTCAAGGTAACCGCAGCTGCCGCACAACATCTTGAGCAGCTCCAGCCTCCGGGGATCACCGCTCAGCCTGTGGAGAGAGTTCCATCTTGCTGCTGTCCATCCCCGGAGGTTCCGCAGCGTCGGTAACGATTACCGAACTACTCATAGGTGGCGTCACGAATAAATTAACCCTTTAATCTGTTCCTACAAGACGTCTTCAACTTTTGATCTGCACTCAACCGGGCCTCACTACCGGCAGGCGCGGCCCACCCGTGACAAGGAGGAAGGAGCTACAGCCTGTCTAAACCGGAGTCAGCGGGCCTACGGTGAGTCAAGGATACTACCCCATTCAAATAGTAAAACCACTTCAAGTCTACTTTATATTCTGGAAGATTCTTTCAGCTCTCCATCAACAGGGCAAATGACCCATCTACTGTCTCTCTTCTGGCATTTCAACAGTATTATAACTCATGTGACTACAACTGACCATTTTCATTTTTATCCTTTGTGGTGATGTGGCCCCTGGCCGGGTGCATAACATGGGTTATCAGTGCAGGTCTCTGTTCACATGGGCCGGTTTTCCTGATTGTTTGTGCTGCGTGAAACCTGTCCGGTGTACAGGGGGTTAACAGCTGAAGGGTTTTCATGCGCTGAGTGAACAGCTGAGTGTGAGTGCTGAAGATCTGGGTTATTTCATGAGCCTAATGAGCGGCTGTGCCTGAACCTGTGTATGAGTGCTTTGCTGGGCTAAACCTGAATGGTGCACAGGGGTTAAGCACATCTCAGGTCTGTGTGTGAGATGTGCTGATTGACTCACTGTGTTGCAGCTGTGGGTGAGGCAGCCTGGATAAGAACCTGCCATGTGTCTGAGTGAAGAGAGGAGGATGGGAGTCAGAAGTCCAGACCACTGCCATGTGAGGACGTGCTGGAAGTGATCCGTCCCTGGTGGGGGAAGTGAAGGGAGCCTGCCAGCTCCATGCCGGTGCACCTGATGTGTGCATGCCAGCCAGTGATGAGGACCGAAGACGGCTCAAGGGCCAGGCGGTCATATGGACGGCGAGAGAGACCGAGGACGGCTCAAGGGCCAGGCGGTCATAAGTGTAGCCGGCTTTGGGACTGACTGTGCTAGTCGTGATATGGTCCCGTTGACTATGTGATGGCTTATGTAAAAATGCCATGTGTGATGGATGTGATGGCTTATGGAAAAGTGCCATGTGTGATGTATGATGCAGTGTGGGTTGAGACTCCCTAGGAGTAGGTTGAGGATCCCTACAGCAGGATGGGGAAAGATCCCTGTCAGGGTGATAGACGGTGATAGCCGTCTTTAGAACCAGACTGAGGTCTGCAAGGGTCGGTGGGTGATGCCTTGAAGTTCTGGGGAAAACATAAGTCTAATGTCCTGTATTATAGTGTCATGTGATGTACTAATGTGCATATTATATGTGAAAATGTAAAGGGTGTTGTGTGTTACCAGTGGTTTATGGCGTTAAATAAACTATTCATTTTCCCCGTGCCAAGCGGGTTCCCCTGGGGCGCTACCTCACACCTTGTTGTGTGGTGCACAACTTCACCAGGTGAGCAATTCTTTGCACCTTATTAGTCTTTAAAATTGGATAAGACCCTATTATGCTTTTTTGTGCTCCTCAGCTTTTTCCTACATCACAATAAGTGAAGAAATTCTGCCTGGCATCATGTAACCTATTTCATATTTACCGAGGGATGTGAGAAAATAAAGGTGTTTACAAAAGAGCCTAATTGTGGCAGCAAGTTCTCATAAAAGGGAGTTGTGCTGTATAAGCCAATCGCTTTAAAGGAAACCATTACCTGTCCCTGCAGCTTCCTATTACATCCCTATATGACCTAAATCCCTTAAGAACCAATGATGGCTATACCCGTCATGGCTTTGAAATGTCACTGTGTGTAAACACTCTCTTTGGTCTAAGAAATACAGAAAATATCATCCTAAATTTACCACTAACATGAAGTCCAATATATCATGAAAAAAACACTCTTGCCCTGGTGAGTGTAAATTAATTCAGGAGCGCACTCCCGATTTCAAATTCATGGCTCCTCCTTCTGGGCATGATGCACCAGCCGTTTGTCTTTTCCGGGCCTGTGAAGTGTGGGGGTGTATTGGCTGTACAGGCCGGCTCTTGAGCATACGCAGTGTGCGTTCTGAAGCTGACAAGTACACCCAATAATCTGTCTGAACCCGTGGAAGCGCTGTGTAGGAGTGTAAAACAGATGTCGTTTTAAAGACCCTCCACTCTCCCCACTAAAGCACCCCTGATGTAAAACCTGGAAATCTTTGGCCAATAAAGCTGTGTTGTACCCGATCCGGTGAGTGCTGCTTCTCTTCAATCCACATATAAACCACTGCTTCTGCATACCCGTGGCTCGAGAAAATAGTACTTCCAGATGTGTAATGACAAAAATGGAAACTGGCACGTTTAGGCAGGTTGCACTGTGGGAGTAAAGAGCAACATAGAAGAAACTATGGGTACCTTTACACACAGAGATAAATTGCTTGCAACTCACTGGTTGCCGTGAAATCATGGACACATTGTTCCATTTTGTTGCCATGTACAAATGGAATAATGTGTCCATGATTTCACTGCAACCAGTGAGATGCAAGCAATTTATCTCTGTGTGTAAAGTTACCCTCACTGACAGTATTATCTTCAGTTTAATTCAAATAAAGTGCTTCTTCAGCAGGTAAGGGCCAATAAAGAAAGGGAGGTGATGGCAGAGCCCCAAGGGGATGGATAAGTATGGCTTAGTTCAAATGAACTTCAACGGCTCCAGGGGCCACTGAATTAAACTGAACTGAAGATTATTCTGCCGGTGAGTGCTGCCATTTCTTCCCTATTGCTGATCTGTACTGCCCTTCTGTTGGAACCTCAGATTGAGCATCTGTGACAACTTCAGTTTGGCTTCACAGGATCCCAGTGGTGGATGGGCTGTATAACCCTTTTTGCCAAATTTTCTTTTCCTTTCTCCATTATTTGCATTCAACTGTAGGAATGAAGAGCCTTAAGAATAAAAATAGTTTTTTAATGATACTTGTTTATGCTTTAATTTTCTTCTCTGCTCCCTTTTTTCTTCCACTTTTTCATTTATTTTTCTTGCTCTATTTACCACCTCATGGTATCTGTCTGCGGGGGATTGCCACAGGTTCACCTGTGCAAGGAGGGAATTACACCTTGGTTCGCATAGCACACTACACCTTTCCACCCCAGAACTGAAGGGGGAGCACTACTGGCTGCCTTAAGCCAGTTCCCCTTTAAGAACATCCAGGCCTGAGAGGAGGAGTTAGTCAGTCCCAGAAGTGAGTCTGCAGTGAGCAGAGAAGAGAGAGAAGATGAAGGAGCTGGTCGCTTGGAGAGATCCAGGACCAGGGACCACTGACCGCTGTGTGCACCCTAGGGAAAGGGTTAGAGGCAAGTGGAGAAAGCAGGGATCTAAGAAAGGGAACCAGTTACTACATCCCTTTAATACACTAGGAGTCCGACGCTGTAATCATTTATTGCTACAGCAAAAGCCTGGAGGACTCAGGAGAAGTTTACCCCCTGAGGAGAACAAGTAAGAGACGCTGAAACTGACCAAGCATAGGACTAGGGGCCTTAGGAGAAACAGGGACCCCGCAGAAGGACCTCATTGTCAGTTTGCAGCAAAGCCCCAAGAGGGAAAAGAAGACGCAGTGGATTCAGGCTCAGGCAGGACTCATCCCAAACCACAGAGCACAGACACAGAAGAGGCCTCAAAACTTTCTAAGGTGGGAGTCCCAAGTTGCACCGGGGACCTGGTTATTACTCTGGACTGCACCTGTTACCCTGTCACCAGTAAAAGGTCCCAAAACAACAATCCCTGTGTGTGTGTCTGTGTGCCTGTCTAACCACCGCAACTCAGCGCCTTGTCTGCAAAGACACAACTACTATTCCCCTTATCCATCCCCGTTGCCCTGAGGTAAAGCTCCACCTGTGGTGAGCTGCACCACACTCTGCTGCACCCACCATCACCTCAGCGGCCGGCTGCAGCGCTGGTATACCGTTTCCAGGTGCCATAGGTTGCGTCACGTTAACAATCCTCTTATCCCCCACCATTTCCCTGCCATTGAGGGTCCAGGGCACGGGACCGGGGATCGACCGGCCGTGATCCCCCCATCGAAGCCGCCATCAGCTCCGATTCCTGAGTACCCCATCTCCTGTTGACCGCCTCAAACCTCCTCCCCTTTAGGGGCATTTCTCATACTTTTTGAAGCCTTTTGTTTAAAGCCTTCAGTTGTTGTACCTTGTCCACTTGGGTTTTGCACCTTGAGAACGACAATGATCCTGCGCGGGAAGGTGTTGGTACAATAAAAACTTATTTGGGATCGCAAGTATTTTGTTTAAAGACTCCAGTTGTTGTACCCTGTCTTCTTGGGTTTTACACCTTGAGAACTGCACCGATCCTGCGCAGAAAGGCGTTGGTACAATAAAAACTGATTTGCTATCCCAAGCCTCTTTGTTCCCATGACGCATGACAGTTATCATTTTTATCAACAATCAGTCTTAGAATCACTAGAATATGTTGAAGCTTTCCAAGAGGTCTCACCATACAAAGTGACACACCAGATTTGAAAAATGGAGCTTTGTTATTATTATTAAAATTGGCCCCATCACTAAGGGGTTAAAGAAAAATAAAATGGCACTAGATACTTCAGAATATGTGATATATATATATTTTTATATATAGTTCTAGCATTTAGGTTTTAACACTGTTAAATTTCCCTTGTTTTGTTACACATTACTAATTGCCATTTTCTTTATTGATTTTGTGTCACTTAGCCTCTATCTGTGATAGTTATCTAGACTGCTGATAAATGCCAATTTTGTTTACTTGCTCTCTTAACCTTTTCTCTAGGCTCCAAGCATCTAAAAGATGTATAAGCTAGAACTTTTATTTTAAACATTATAAAAATACTATTACTGTATTCCTTGCTAAATATTTAATAGACAGTACATGAGCTAAGAACTCAGAAGAGCGATTCTCACTGTGCCATAAAATCTATGGAGCACAGTTTTGCTATTTTTAAAACTCATCATAAACTATTGTTTTCTCAATATGTTAATATTCACGAAGCATTAGGTGAGAAGTCTATGTTTTCTCTAAACTGCTTATTCTCTTACAAAATAAAATGTGGGATCTCATAAAATATACTGTTTATATGCAGCTATTCAATTAAGGAGTATATTGTTTGTATTTTATACGTTTAGCTTTATTGCTTTTTATTTGTTATTAAAATATCAGTATTATAGCACTGACATCAAATGTTTTCAATATAAGCATGATATATACAATAGTTTTTTCATATGCAGTATCTCTCCATCACTTTTATGCAGAATTTCACACTTGAGGGCTAAAAACCTGTTTGCAAGCCATTACTTCATGCTAAACAGCAGCATAATATCAATAGTAGTACTGTAGATCACATGTTTGCCAGTGATCAATGGGCCAATGGGAGTCTTGTGGAAGTAGTTTTCTCTTTATATTAAATTCAAGGCAATTTATTGTCAAAGCACAGTGCCTTTTAACTGGATCATGTAACACACCGTCCTAGATTGTTCTGTAGGGATAACCAGTGGCAGATTATAATGAGGTCAATATGGGCAATAGCCCCGGGCCCAGTGCTGTGGGGGGGCCCACCAGCACAGGGTAAATTGCCCTATTATAATCTGCCACTGTCTGTCTGCACTCTGCACTGCTGCTGCCCTGCCTCCCTCTTCCTCCCGCATGTCATGACGTGGGACACATGCGGGAGGACCTTGGTATGTGACCGTGGGTGCCGGCACCTGCCAGCTGTGTGGGTGTGCCGCTGTGTACTTTTCACCTGTCAGTGTGCAGCTGCAGCTTTGTTCCTCCTCCTCTCTCTCCTGCTCTGCCCCCCGCCTCCACTCTCTGGCTGGCTTTCCATAAACCATGACCCCTAGCCGACGTGCAGCTTTCCAGCCAGAGAGGAGCTTTACGCCACTGTCGCACCCTGTAGGACGGCAGCCATTGGAGGTTCAGCTGCACTCAACTCTGATTTTGGCGGGGGCTGGGAACGCTGCCTCTGGAGACTGTAAGCCCGGGCCAGCGGTGATTAACTACAATAGTAAGATAAGAAGCTGCCTCTGAACTATGAAGTATTTACCTCTTGCCTGGGATGGGGAAGGAGGGAGTGAGAGAGACAATGTAAACAGAGCAGCTGCAGGCTGCATTGTAAAGAAACTGAATCTCATTTAAGATTAGTGCATGAGTGTCTATGTGTCTATCTCTGTGTATATCACATCGCTGGTGAGTCTGTCTGTGTGACATCTCATCAGCGATGTGAACGATATTGTTAGCGATCGGGCGTGCATGTGATCGCTTACAATATCGTTCAAGACATTGCAGCGTGTGACGGCCGCCAATGGGCCACGTCACACACACAGATATCTGTGCAGATATTGTTCACAGATCTCTGGTTGAAGTGAAATCACTTGTGGCAGGTGCGGCCGCGAAAAAAAATGCTGTCAGCCGCGTTTTTTTTTGCGGCCGCACCTGCTGCAAGTGCCAAAACCGCACTTGCCACACCTACCGCAAGTCCGCCTATACCTTGTATGGCGTTTACCGCAACCGCGCCGCAACCGTGCCGCAAGTGCAGCCGGTATGCGGTAATCGCGGCAGATGCGGTTTTTTCACCGCATCTGCCGCGATTTGAAAAGAACGCTGATGTGAAAGGGCCCTAACCTGGTTAAGTCTCTTTTACCCCTTATAGAAATAGTTGATGTGAGATATTAATTTCTGCTGGGAAAATAACAATCCCAGTGAGTCAGCCAGGATATATGGGATTTTTCCTTGTAGTGACTACTGAATGGTCCAATGAATCCGTATATAGACCAATATATATATGGCATAAAAAGTAGGGTAGTATAACCCGATAATTCTCCACCTGCTAGCTATAGATATAAAAAATGTTCCCTTGGGCATGAATTTTAACATCTCGGTTCTCCATCATAAAATATCTTAAATGTAAATTTATCAATACTAGATTAATTCCTGCATGTAATACGTAATGGATATGTATATTTTCATGTCACACTCATTGCACATATCCGGACTTTGGTCGTGTTGTTTTTTGGTGTTTAGACATATAGTGGACAGAATTAAGTACATCACATTGGCAGAGGAACATGACCACATTGGAAGAGTAACATGTGAATATCCCGAGAGTCTTATAGTGCTGCTGTGTGTTGGGGATCTGTATCCTGTCTTTTGTCTCTACATGAGTGCAGGAGTTGCTCTTCCCATTGCAAGGATAAGTTCCTCTTGGCGTTTCTGAGGGCATTGAACCTCAGATCATGATGTTTCTTACATTTGGTTGTTGACTGTAGCAAAGCAAGGGAGAATCTTTGAATATTATGTTTAAATGGTCATTCTTGTGTGGCATATGGGGTAGTT
>JARQOC010000003.1:166787091-166818759 GCA_033576535.1 Allobates femoralis
ATATGATTTTGTTGCACTAATATATAAGTTTTACAAGTTTTTGCTAGTGCGGCCTTCTGTATTAAGGATGAACTTTAAAATTCAGTGTTCATAAAGAACACAAACTTTAAAAAAATGAATTGCTCAATCACTAACTTCCAATGAGGCTTGGGTCAAGTTTGGTCCAGAACAGAACTTTATAAAAAGTCTGACTGACACCCCACAACCTGAACTTTCTTGGGTCCGCTCATCTCTATTCTTTACAGATTTCATAGTTCAATCATTCTCATAATGGCAGTTGATGGAAGATTGTGTGCCCTTCGCTGTCCTTACTCCTCTAACGGAAAAACACTGCACAAGAAAAGGCTATCTTTCAATTGGAGCGGGGTTTTGGGGGCAAAAGTA
Source organism: Allobates femoralis (assembly GCA_033576535.1). Taxonomy (NCBI): domain Eukaryota; kingdom Metazoa; phylum Chordata; class Amphibia; order Anura; family Aromobatidae; genus Allobates; species Allobates femoralis. The sequence continues at coordinate 166,787,476 of JARQOC010000003.1, forward strand.
GGGGGGTCGGCTTATACACGGGTCGGCTTATACACGAGTATATACGGTAGTTTTTATTGAGAAATTTGATACACAAACAAGTTATTCAATGAAAATACAATGTCACTTGTCTCTCCAGATGCCAAAGTATAATAAATGTAATATGTAAAAAAAAACAAAAAGAAATCATTATATTTACCCTCCATTCAACCCTCTGGCCTTTTTGCTATTCACTACTACTTGTCCTGTTCTCACCACATCTTCTTTTTCCCTGCCACTTGTGTTGGAATCTTTGGTCCTCTTGCAATATATTGTACTTCTGGGTGTCTTAGCACCCAGAAACGTTCTGCATCAATGCGCAGGAGATCAATGGAGTGAATCAATACAACAGTGGCGACCATTATGCTAAATCCATGAAGAAATGAATTACAAAAAATCTGCCTTTTGTGCAAGTGTAGATATTGTAAAATGTGAGTAGAATTCAAATCCACTCAAATGTATTGGCTCATCTCTAATACTGAGTTAGTCTGTTTTCTCTAGGGAAGTAAACAAAATTTGATGTACATATACAAACTCCATCATGTTCTAAAATCGCCTATATATTTTTTACATTATTTTAATTTTTTTTTATTTTTAATGAGGCAAAAATAGGATGATTTGTACTTTTGTATTTTGATTTTTTGATATTTTGTAAAGCTTTTCTTTTCCCTGTTTACTGAATTTTTTACTCCCTTTCTGGGAGATCAAAATAACGGTCTTCAGCAGATCCCTGGAGGTCAACGCAACCCATTAGCCTCCTGAGTTCACATCACGGACAGTCATGGATGGCAGGTAGTCAATTGGAATTACATACACCCAGTTGCAGTTTGCATTAAATGCTACTTTCATAGATTGACAGCAGCATTTAACAGGTTAATAGCCTCAGGCAGAGCTCCACCTCAATCACGATTGTTAGAGGCAGATGATGGCTGAATAATTCAGAGATCATCTGCTATGCAAAATTTGAGCAGCCATCAAAATTACTACAGATGTCGTAAATGTACGACATACATTACCATTCAAAAGTTTAGGGTCATTTAGAAATGTCCTTATTTTTGAAAGAAACGCACAGTTTTTTTTAATGAAGCTAACATTAAATTAATCATAAATACACTCTATACATTGATAATGTGGTAAATGACTCTTCTAACTGCAAACATTTGGTTTTTAATGCAATATCTACATAGGTGCATAGAAGCCCATCTCCAACAACCACCACTCCTGTATTTTAATGGTACATTGTGTTTCTAACTGTGTAAGAAGGCTAATGGATGTGTAGGAAATCCTAGAAAACACTTGAACAAGTATGTTAGCACAGTTGAAAATGATTTGGCTGATTAGAGAAGCTATAAAATTGACCTTCCTTTGAGCTAGTTGAGAAACTGAATGATTACATTTTTTGTTCTATGAAACTCTTAAAATGGCCAGAAGAACTTTCATGTGAAACTTGACAGTCTATTCTTGTTCTTAGAAATGAAGGCTATGCCATGTGAGAAATTGCCAAGAAACTGAAGATTTCCTTCAACGATGTGTACTACTTCCTTCAGAGGAGAGCACAAACAAGCTATAACCAGAGTAGAAAGAGAAGAGGGAGATCCCAATGCACAACTGAGCAACAAGACAAGTACATTAGAGTGTCTAGTTTGAGAAATTGACACCTCACAGCTCCTCAACTGGCATACTCATTAAATAGCACCCCCAAAACGCCAATGTCAACGTCTACAGTGAAGAGACAACTTCGGGATGCCGGTCTTCAGGGCAGAGTGGCAAAGAAAAAGCCATATCTGAGACTGGCTAATAAAAGGAAAAGATTATTATGGGCAAAAGAACACAGATATTAGACAGAGGAAGATTGAAAAAAAAGTTTTATGGACAAACGAATCAAAGTTTGAGGTGTTTAGATCACACAGAAGAACATTTGTGAGACTCAGAACAACTGAAAAGATGCTGGAAGAGTGCCTGATGCCATCTGTCAAGCATGGTGTTGGCAATGACCAGGTTCATACATACAAATCCATTTTTTTAGCCCTTAGAAAAATTGATCCTTTTTTCTAAGGGTGCCAATAGTGTCCCCTGAGGTCCTGGACGATTTTTGGAAATTTTTGGACTTTTTCTTAAAAATGCCTATGTGTTAACGTATGCGTTTCCCATAGGGCCCATGTTAAAAAAAATGCATGCATTTATTAACAGCACACAAAAACGCTGAATGCAGCGTTTATTGGGATTCTGAACAAAATCGCATGTGCTGTTAAAAAAACGCAGTGACACTTAAGTGCACCATGCGTTAACGCATATGCATTTTTTATGCATTTTTGGACTTAGAAAAAAAAAAGTCTAAAATTATCCCAAAAACAGATTTAAGGCAAAAACAGATTGCATGTGTGAACCTAGCCAATGTGATGGTCTAGGGTTGCTTTGGTGCTGGTAAAGTGGGAGATTTGTACAAGGTAAAAGGGATTTTGAATAAGGAAGGATATCACTTCATTTTACGCCATGCCATACCCTGTGGACAGTGCTGGATTCGAGCCAATATCATCCTACAACAGGACAATGACCCAAAGCACACCTCCAAGTTATGCATGAACTATTTAAATAAGAAGCAGGCAGCTGATATTCTATCTGTAATGGAGTAGCCAGCGCAGTCACCGGATCTCAACCCCACTGAGCTGTTGTGGGAGCAGCTTGACCGTATTATATGCAAAAAGTGCCCATCAAGCCAATCCAACTTGTGGGAGGGGCTTCAGGAAGTATGGGGTGAAATTTCTCAAGATTACCTCAACAAATTAACAGCTGGAATGCCAAAGGTCTGCAATGCTGTTATTGCAAATGGAGCATTAATTGAAAAAAGCAAAGTTTGAAGGAGAAAATTATTATTTCAAATAACAATCATTATTTCTAACCTTGTCAATGTCTGGATTATATTTTCTATTCATTTTGCCACTCATTTGATAAATAAAAGTATGAGCTTTCATGGAAAACACAAAATTGTCTGGGTAACCCCAAACGTTTGAACGGTAGTGTATGTAGTAAAGGGGTTAATATGGGAGGTCTGAATACATGTAACCATGCTCTTTCATATAACCTATTGCAGGTTCATATTCCAGAAAATTTATATTTTTATTGAGATCAGAACCATTTTAGTAATTTACAGAGAGGGATTGAATTCAGGGTATAGCGTATGTGCTAGCATATAGACCTACTACAAAATGCAAGTAAAGAAGGGGAAAAAATATTTTGGTAATTTTTTCCTGTTTTCAATTAAAAAGTAAGAAATTATGGCTCACACCATTTTTGAACTATAATTTGAGCCTTTTGACGGTTATGGAAACTTTTGAAATGTGACAAGAAACATGAGCATGGTTAAAAACCAGACAATAGTGGGAAAAAGGGACATAAGTGTTTGCCTACTAATATTAGACCTAAATTTCATTTTCTGTTTTTAACATAGCTAGAAAAGTCTAGAATGTGTTAATATGTGCTCCTCCCTCTGAGAATAATCCTCCGATGATCTGTGATCTGTGATCCTCATTTTCCTATATAAATTTTTATAGAATTCCAGAGAAAGGATTACGGTATTTAAATTTGTGGGGGAGTAATAACCCTTTTTTTTTTATCAAACATGCTTGCATTCTGTTTGTTACTTATGTGGGTGTCTGTTTTTCTAGCAAGGAGAAAATTAACACACCAATAGTTACTTATGTGAGCTAAGAATTTTGAATCACTTCTCTGTGACCCAGACCTTCTTTATCTGGACAATTGTTTGAGATAACATGGAATAAGCGTCTACACAACATGCAAATGTGTAAAAAGTTTATGCGTTAGGCTGCTTTCACATAACGATTTTCGGTCATCCGATTGTATCCGTTTCAAAACGGATACAATCGGATCCGAAATCGGACCCCATGTTGCCCTATGGGAATCGGATGGGATCAGATGTGCCACTATTGGCATCCGATTTTGGCACCATCCGATCCCATCCGATGTAATCACGGGCACAAAATCGTAGCCTGCTATGATTTTGTGTCCGTGACTCACATCGGACAGCCTCGGATCACTGCTGATCCGAGGCTGATCCTAGTGCCCACAGCATAGGAGCCTATGGACATTGGATCTGAGTTCACCTCGGATCCGATGTCGGCTCCGTATCTCCCTGTCTTTCCCTGCTCTGCTCCTCCATCTTCTGCCCTCTCCTATTCTATATGCTGTGCCCCCGCTATTCTTTGCTGTGCCCCCTCTTCTCTATCCTCCTCTATCCCTATCCTGTCCCCTGTCCTCTCCCTGTGTGTAAAAAAATAAAAAAACTCCTCCGGGAGTATACATCACCTGTCACCGGCTCCAACGCTGCACATGATCAGGACTGAAGGACCTGTGATGATGTAAGAGCCCGGTCACATGACTCGTCAGCTGACCGGGTCTGTGACATCATCACAGGCTCTTCTGCCCTGATCGTGCTGCAGTGTTGGAGCCGGTGAGAGGTGATGTATCCTCCTGGAGGAGTTTTTTTATTTTTTTACCCACAGGGAGAGGACAGGGGACAGGATAGGGATAGAGGAGGATAGAGAAGAGGGGGACACAGATAGAATAGCGGGGGCGCAGCATAAAGAATAGGAGAGGGAAGAAGATGGAGGAAGCAAGAGTAGGGAGAGACAGGGAACCGCAGGATCCACATGGATCCTGCAGATCGGATGGCTATTTGCCATCCGATTGCAGGGATCCGTATGGATCCGTGCCTGTCCGTGGGATCCCCCTTCAAAGTCGGATCCCACGGACAGGCACAAAAACATTATGTGAAACCAGCCTTAGTAAGGAAGTGGAAGATAAAGTTACTGTATAATGAGTTACAGAGGGGAGCAAGTAGAAATACTGCATATTTAGCATGTGTATTAGTAGGGAAGTTTTGTAAATGGATTAAGAAGGGTCAGTTTGGAATATTTAACACAGCCAGGAAGTTTTTGATGTACTTGGAAATGGAACACATAAAAATGAGAGCTCAGCTGTGCATGTATGGAAGAGGGATCCAGAAGCATTTAGCTGTGGGTCTGAAGAGACTCTGAGACAGCAAAGACGAAGTCACCATAGGTACTGTGTAGGCTGGAATTATAAGAGAAAGAAGACTAGGGGTGCTGGTCTGGGGCATGGGTACTGCACAGAAGAGGGCTGTGCTCAGTGGAAAGATAGCTGATCGGAAGTGCCAAGTCATCTATTCTGTATAACTGAAATGTATCCTGTAAGCTATATGCTACCACTTGAAACTACTAAGCCTGTGCCTCTGTTCAATAAAGTATTTGACATTGAGTCAAGTACCTGCAACTTGGTCTCAATGAGTTCACCAGTAAAAAAGATTAGTTTACTTTTATATTCCATATTGAATCCTTAATTGTGTATCAATAAAAGTATATATGGGGTTCCTGTGTGATCTTTAAACTCTGTGACTGTAAACATGGGAATCCTCACTTTGCATACAGTGTGCACTCTGAGGATACGCCGGTGTCAGAGTCAGGGACAGGGGTGAGGCTGGGGTCACACTTGCGTTTTTTACAAGCGTTTTTGGAGACCTGCGTTTTCAAAAACGCATTAAAAACGCACCCATAGGCCCCCATGTTAAAAAACGCATGCCCTAATAGCAAAAACGTATGTGTAAATAGCAAAAACGCATGTGTGACAGTACCATGCGTTTTTGTGTGCGTTTTTGCTATTATGTGATTAGCTGACATCAAAAACGCATGCAAAAACGCATGGTACATTAGTACCATTTAGTACCATCCAAAAACGCATGCGTTTTCCCTAGGTGCCCATGTTAAAAAAACGCATGCGTTTTCAGAAAAACCAAGTGTGACCCCAGCCTTACATGATCACAATTGCATACTCCCGCCAGAATCTGACTAGATGCGTGTGGCCTCACTCAGTGCAAGTGAAATGAGCAAGGCCACACCATCTAGTCAGTTTCTGACTGGGAGTACGCATACTGCATACATGCAGCCACTAGGGATGGGCGAATCTACTCGCTAGGACTCGTTACTCGGCGAGTAGTAAGGGACTCGCAGGACTCGGTACTCTGCGAGTTTCCCAGTGATTACAGTAAACGAGTCCAATGCAAATCAATATCAATCCTAGTTTTGTCACAGACTCTGACAAAACTAGGATTGCCTTTGACTTGCATTGGTCTGATTACTGTGCGAGTAATCTCTGGGAAACTCGCAAAGTAACTGCTGTTACTTTGCGAGCCGAGTCCAGCTGTCTTCTCTGTGCAGGCTGCCGCAGCTCCAGGGTCCTAGAGCCCGCCTGCTCACAGAGATGATGTAGCAGAGCTGCGATTGTTCTCAGTCTGCTCATTCCCTGTGCATAGACATCTATATCTATGCACAGGGGATGTAGCAGAGAGGACATTGCGTTTTGGACTACGGTGGACGGAAGAGGATTTTTTTAATTAAAGATGTAGTCCCTAATGGCTTTTTTTTTTTATTTCTAATAAAAAATTTTCTCTGTGTTGTGTTTTTTTAACCCTTTATTGGAGATTCTTAGTGGCTGGGTCAAACGTGGCCTGACATTAAGAATCTCGGGCTTAATACCAGCTTCTATAACAAAGCTGGTATTAACCCCTTTATTACCCAGCGTGCCACCGCCACCAGGGCCGCTGGAAGAGCGGGGTTCAGCGCCAGAGGATGGCGCTTCAATGAACGCGCCATCTTCTGGGGCGGCTGCGGGCTGCAATTTGCAGCGGGGGGTGCCCAGAAAGCTTGGGCATCCCTGCGCTGCGGATTCCAGCCCCCAGCTGCTTAGCTGTACCTGGCTAGACATAGAAATTGCGCGGAGCCCCACGCATTTTTTTTTATTATTTCATGAAATTCATGAAATAATTAAAAAAAAGGGCTCCCCTATATTCTTGTGACTGGCCAGGTACAAATAGGCACCTGGGGGTTGAGGGCAGCCCGTCGCTGCCTGCTGGATCCGGCTGGTTCCAGAAATACGGCGAAGCCCACGTGAAATTTTTTTCTGACAAATCCATAAAACAATGTAAATAAAAGGGACTGCATCTTTATTAACCCCTGGACCATGGGCGAGGGATTAATAAAGATGCAGTCCCTTTTTTAGAATTGTTTTATTGATTTTTCAGAAAAAAAATTACATGGTCTTTCTGGAACTAGCCGGATCCAGCAGGCAGCGACGGGCTGCCCCCAACCCCCAGGTGCCTATTTGTACCTGGCCGGACACAAGAATATAGGGGAGCCCTTTTTTTTTATTATTTCATGAATTTCATGAAATAATTAAAAAAAAATGCGTGGGGCTCCGCGCAATTTCTATGTCTAGCCAGGTACAGCTAAGCAGCTGGGGGCTGGGAATCCCCAGATGATGGCGCGTTCATTGAAGCGCCATCCTCTGGCGCTGAACCCCGCTCTTCCAGCGGCCCTGGTGGCGGTGGCACGCTGGGTAATAAAGAGGTTAGGGCCAGCTTTGTATTATCAGCTGGCCCTAAGCCCGAAATTTATGGTGGTCACGCCAATATTAGACATGACCGCCATGAATTTCTATTAAATTGTTTTAAAAAAAACACAACACAGAGAAAATGTTTTATTAGAAATAAAAAAAAAGCCATTAGGGACTCCATCTTTAATTGTGAAAATCCTCTTCCGTCCGACGCAGTCCAAAACGCGATGACCTCTCTGCTACATCCCCTGTGCATTGATATAGATGTCCATGCACAGGGAATTAGCAGACTGAGAACAATCTCAGCTCTGCTACATCAGGCAGCAGGCAGGCTCTAGGACCCTGGAGCTGCGGCAGCCTGCACACAGAGCAGACAGGACTCTTATCTGTGCAAGTTTCCCAGCGATTACTTGCACAGTAAACGAGTCCAATTAATGACCTTGTAGGGGGCATATGGAGTAGAATCTCAATATTTGCAGATGACACTAAACTCTGCAGGGTAATCAATACAGAGGAGGACAATTTTATATTACAGGAGGATTTATGTAAACTACAAGCTTGGGCTGCTAAATGGCAAATGCGCTTTAATGGGGATAAATGTAAAGTCATGCACTTGGGCAGAGGAAACAAAAGGTATAATTATGTGCTTAATTGTAAAACACTGGGCAAAACTGTCACTGAAAAAGACCTGGGTGTATGGGTAGATGACAAACTCACATTTAGTGGCCAGTGTCAGGCAGCTGCTGCAAAGGCAAATAAAATAATGGGATGCATTAAAAGAGGCATAGATGCTCATGAGGAGAACATAATTTTACCTCTATACAAGTCACTAGTGCGACCACACTTAGAATACTGTGTACAATTCTAGTCTCCGGTGTATAAGAAAGACATAGCTGAACTAGAGCGGGTCCAGAGAAGAGCGACAAAAGTCATTAGAGGACTAAGGGGTCTGCAATACCAAGACAGGTTATTAAACTTGGGGTTATTTAGCTTGGAAAAACAAAGGCTTAGGGGTGATCTTATAATAATGTATAAATATATGAGGGGACAGTACAGAGACCTTTCTAATGATCTCTTTACTCTTAGGCCTGAGACGGAGACAAGGGGGCATCCTCTACGTCGGGAGGAAAGAAGGTTTAATCATAATCACAGACGCGGATTCTTTACTGTAAGAGCAGTGAGACTATGGAACTCTCTGCCACATGCTGTTGTAATGAGTGAGTCACTACTAACATTTAAGAAGGGCCTGGATACCTTTCTTGAAAACTATAATATTATCAGTTATACATACTAGATTCTTTGATAGGGCGTTGATCCAGGGAATTAGTCTGATTGCCGTATCTGAAGTCAGGAAGGAATTTTTTCCCCCAATGTGGAGCTTAGTGTTGCCACATGGTTTTTTTTTGCCTTCCTCTGGATCAACATGTTAGGCTATGGGTTGAACTAGATGGACTTAAAGTCTTCCTTCAACCTTAAAAACTATGTTACTATGTAAATCAATGGCAAAACTAGGATTGCTTCAGGCTGAAGCTTCCGAGACACATCTGTGATTTGTAAATCGCACACTACTCGCTATTACTCGCTTCCCCATTCATTAACATTGGACTCGCTAGACTCGCAATGAGTAGCGAGTCTTGGGCTCGGACTCGCTAGAGTCAAGCGATTCCGAGTAATTTAGGATTCGCCCATCACTAGCGGCCATGTCATCACTATTCCTGACTCTGACACACAATGCTCAGAGTGTTTGATGCGAGGATTCATAGAGTAACTTAAGACTTGTCATTTTAGACTGGACAACACCATTAAATATGTATATATGAAGGCAAACATCTATAGTCGGCAACATCACGTTGAGATGGACCCATTTCAATCCGTGTGACCCTTACACATTTTACATTATTTCTAACTTTTCTGTGCCATATATGTTGCATGAAATCCTCTCAATGCTTTTTCTAGAGTAAGGCTAGGGTCACACTTGGCATGCGTTTTTTAAGGTGCTTTTTGGCAGCCTGCGTTTTTGCATGCGTTTTTGCTGATAGGTGTGGGGGACCTTAAAAAATGCATGCAAAAACGCATGTATCATTTAGTGCCATTTAAAAACGCATGCGTTTCCCATTGGGCCCATGTTAACAAAAACGCATGCGTTTTTGAAAAATCAACAAAAACTACTGCATGCTGTGTTTTGGGGTGCTTTTTCCAAAAAATCATGCAGTAATTTTTGGTGCTGACCCAAAATTGCCCTCAAAAATGCATGGTACGATTAGACATGCGTTTTTGCTATTGGGGCATGTGTTTTTAACATGGGGGCCTATGGATGCGTTTTTCCATGCGTTTTTCAAAAAAGACGTGTGAAAAATGCATGGAAAATCTGCAAGTGTGGTCCTAGCCTAATTCATTACAGGCTACAGTTAAAGCTATTATCACTTATGTGTTACTGAACTTAGTTGATGTAAAAATTAATAAACACTGCACCAAAACCAACTACATCAAGTATTTTGTATAACCTTTTTTTATAGGACAGCACAAATACTTCTAGATGTGGAATGAACATAATGCATTTGCAACATCCACAGTATCTTCTTCAATTTGATCAAATACCACTTCTTATAGAACTTTGATGTGGGATGGAGAGTGACGCTCAACTTGTCTCTTCACAATTCCCCCCAGAAGTCCATTCTTGGAAAATCTGGATTTTTGTAGTCTTCAACTAGAATTCAATTCCACACATATAGATTATTAATATATTTGCTTGTTTATATTTATATAGCTTAAAGTTAAGTTTCTATAGCGCCTACATATTCCACAGCACTTTACATGTGTAGACAATTTCAGATATTACAGAATAACACAATTCAGCTTACAATTTTCCTTTTTTTGAACAATGCCTTTTTCTGTAAGACACACCTAATTCCTTTACATTGTCTATTGTGGTCCAAAAATTATCTAAAACATACACTGTAATAATTGGTGCGTGGCATGTACAGTATGTAAAGGCCCTGTCACACATAAAGAGATCGCTAACGAAATCGCTGTTGCGTCACGGATTTTGTGACGCAACAGCGATCCCAATAGCGATGTCGTTCTGTGTGACACGCACCAATGATCTGGCCCCTGCTGTGAGATCATTGATCGTTACATACTGCTCTAGGTCATTCCTGCATCGTTGTTCTCCTGCTGGGAGCGCTACATCATTGTGTTTGACAGAGATAATGAGCAACGATCTCAATGCTACGCTATGGAAAGAAAGTTCACAACGACCTCGGTATAATTCTGGATCTCTGGTGCGTCGTCTTTCACATTGCTGGTGAGATGCCTGTATGACATCTTACCAGCGATGTGTAAATGACGCACCAGAGATCTCTGCACATCGTTATCGGGATCGGGATCGCTGATGCGTCGTTATGTGAGACTGGGCCTTAAGTTTTAAGGTTCAAATTAAGCCAAAACATCCTCTACTTTCTCTATCTCTATTCCCCCTATTGCTTTTTCTATTCAGTTGCAACTACCATTCATTTTTTCTACAACATGGAAGTTGTGCAATTGCTTTTGGTATCTTTTTTTCTCTTCTCTTCAATTACATCCTGTTCTTGAACTTCAACTCTGGCACTTTTGTCCGTGACAGCACTGCTATTCAATTTTTCCATTTTTTAGCCACTATGATTAAATAATACAATTTAGTAAGCAATTATAAAAGAATTCTTATTTGAGTTATTCCACTTTGGTGAGAACAAACATATACAGTTTAACTGTGTATCAAATAGTGCAAAAAGGCATCCATATAAACACACACTTTATATATTAAGGGAAATAAAATAACCATTCTAATTGAAAGTGTCAATGTTTCACTTTAATATAGATTCAAAGTAAGTACAGTTCTGTAAATCTACATTTGATTAACAAGTAATATTTATCATACCATTCATAATGTCCCTTTTTCTACTTCATAGTTATTTCTAAATACAGTATACTCATAGAATTTATTTTTACTCTGATAATACATTATCATTGCAAATATATTATATGCTTCAACACATTACATTTTGCACCAGATGACTCAATGTTTTCATAAATTCAATTAATTAATTGTATTAATTTATGCAACACACGGTATACTATAAAGTGAATTACTAATTAGTCGTAATTCTGAATGAGCAGCATATTAGTGAACCAGATATAGCATAAGCATATAGTATAGTACTATATAGTGGTGTAACTACTGTATAGTCAAGTGTGCCCTGGTGCAAAATTTAGACCTGGGCCCCACCTGCATGTTGGTCAGATGTATAGGTCCTATATCTAGATATATGTGTTTGCCACCCATATATTACTGTCCTCTGTCCTTGCCTCTTCCTGTAATCATGAGCACCTTCCTGCAATATTCCTCAATCATGGTCCCTATAATGTCCCTCATTCTGGGCCCCTTCCTAATATAAGGTCCCCATCCTGGGCCACATCCTGTAAAAAATGACCCACATCCTATTTCTCTTCTTTTAATATATTTCCATATTCTTCTTTCCTTCTCACTGCTCCCACAATGTGTGAACTCCTTCACAGCTAGTGGAGGAACATCTCAGCCACTGGCAGCACATGACCAATGTTGTGTGAAGCAACGTCAGATGCCAGTCTCTGATTGGCAGGCAGCTTGTATTGCAGTTCAAAGACAAAGCAGGTCCTGTACGATAATACATTTTAGCTGGATGTGGGTCCTCAGATGCACTACCAGCTGAAATAGCCACAAGACTTTGTGAACCCCCTTTCTGCATAGGCCTGGTCACAGTCACAACCCCACAACCATGATTGTTACACCCTTGAAGCTATATGTAGAAGTATATTCATTCGTCAAGCTGATGATTCCAAAGTTTGTTTTGCTGCAAGCTTTGATCAAGTTATTGAAGATGAAGAGTACTTTATGGAATTATTTTGCCCATAGTGATACCTTAGTACATTTCATAATTATAGATTACATGTACAGTTTTTGCAATTGCCAGATGAAATTCCTTTCTCTAAATCTTACTTTGCTAAGCTCTTGAGTATTTGAGTGGTTGAGTCACTCTCATATAATATACCGTATATACTCGTGTATAAGCCGACCCGTGTATAAGCCGACCCCCCTACTTTTGCCCCCAAAACCTGGGAAAACCTATTGACTCGTGTATAAGCCGAGGGTGGACCCCAGCACAGGTATACAGCCCCCAGCAGTGTGGTATACAGGCCCCCTCAGTGGTATACAGCAGCCTCCCCAGTGGTAGTATACAGCAGCCTCCCCAGTGGTAGTATACAGTAGCCTCCCCAGTGGTATATACAGCAGCCCCAGAGGGGTATACAGCAGCCACAGAGCTGTATACAGCAGCCCCAGAGCTGTATACAGCAGCCCCAGAGGGGTATACAGCAGCCCCAGAGGGGTATATAGCAGCCCCAGAGGGGTATATAGCAGCCCCAGAGCTGTATACAGCAGCCCCAGAGGGGTATACAGCAGCCCCAGAGCTGTATACAGCAGCCCCAGAGGGGTATACAGCAGCCCCAGAGGGGTATATAGCAGCCCCAGAGGGGTATACAGCAGCCCCAGAGCTGTATACAGCAGCCCCAGAGCTGTATACAGCAGCCCCAGAGGGGTATACAGTAGCCCCAGAGGGGTATATAGCAGCCCCAGAGGGGTATACAGCAGCCCCAGAGGGGTATACAGCAGCCCCAGAGGGGTATACAGCAGCCCCAGAGCTGTATACAGCAGCCCCAGAGCTGTATACAGCAGCCCCAGAGGGGTATACAGTAGCCCCAGAGGGGTATATAGCAGCCCCAGAGGGGTATACAGCAGCCCCAGAGGGGTATACAGCAGCCCCAGAGGGGTATATAGCAGCCCCAGAGGGGTATACAGCAGCCCCAGAGCTGTATACAGCAGCCCCAGAGGGGTATACAGCAGCCCCAGCCCCAGAGGGGTATACAGTAGCCCCAGAGGGGTATATAGCAGCCCCAGAGGGGTATACAGCAGCCCCAGAGGGGTATACAGCAGCCCCAGAGGGGTATATAGCAGCCCCAGAGGGGTATACAGCAGCCCCAGCCCCAGAGGGGTATATAGCAGCCCCAGAGGGGTATATAGCAGCCCCAGAGGGGTATACAGCAGCCCCAGAGCTGTATACAGCAGCCCCAGAGGGGTATACAGCAGCCCCAGCCCCAGAGGGGTATACAGCAGCCCCAGAGGGGTATACAGCAGCCCCAGAGGGGTATATAGCAGCCCCAGAGGGGTATATAGCAGCCCCAGAGGGGTATACAGCAGCCCCAGCCCCAGAGGGGTATATAGCAGCCCCAGAGGGGTATATAGCAGCCCCAGAGGGGTATACAGCAGCCCCAGCGCTGTATACAGCAGCCCCAGAGCTGTATACAGCAGCCCCAGCCCCAGAGGGGTATATAGCAGCCCCAGCCCCAGAGGGGTATATAGCAGCCCCAGAGGGGTGTACAGCAGCCCCAGAGGGGTATACAGCAGCCCCAGAGGGGTATTTAGCAGCCCCAGAGGGGTATACAGCAGCCCCCGCTGTATACAGCAGCCCCCGCTGTATACAGCGGTACCCGGCTGTATACAGCCCTCCCGCCTGGTATACCGGGCCCCCCCTGTGGCCACCTGTAAAGGAAGCGATGATTATACTTATCGGGTCGCCGACGCCGACGCCGCCGCTCTGTCACCGTCCGTCACCGCGCTCCTTCCCGTCTTCATGCTTCCTTCATCGGCGCACAGAAAATGACGTCATTTCCTGTGCGACGGTGAAGGAAGCATGAAGACCAGGAGGAGCGCGGTGACGGACGGTGACAGAGCGGCGGCGTCGGCGTCGGCGACCCGATAAGTATAATCATCGCTTCCTTTACAGGTGGCCACAGGGGGGCCCGGTATACCACGGGGGGGCTGTATATTTTTTTTTTTTTTTTTATTACCGTATATACTCGTGTATAAGCCGAGGGGGGACTTTTCAGCACATTTTTTGTGCTGAAAAACTCGGCTTATACACGAGTATATACGGTAAGTGATTGGACACTATGCAGCTAGCGCAATAGCTCTATGCTACAGTTACAATTCAACTATGAGTATTTGGTGCATTTTTGATGTTGCAGATTTTTTTCTGCATTTTTGCACCAATTAGCGAAATTGGTTTACTTTTGTGTCATCATTGCATTTTTAGGGAATTGTTTTGTTTTTATCCTCTTGTATCAGCTGTACACAGTAGTGTGAAACTAACCTAACCTTTATTTTGTCTGAGTAGTTCTTATACTCGCACAGACAGCACGCAGACCAATATTTGTCGATTGGTATTTATTAAAAAATATTTTGACAAGCTTTAGTCTGACCCATTTTATAGCTGAAATACATATATATTTTTTAATGGAGTTGCCAAAAAATGGACTCCATACAAGCACCATACATATGGTCTATGATGTCTGTTTTTAACAGATCCAATGTAATCATTAATTTTAACATTTGGTTTTGATTACAATTGTCATTATTTTTTTCTAGATGAAATTGATAATTTTTGATATGCTTATGTGAAATCCAAAGATTTAGTGTGCCACAATCGTTTGGTTATTACATTTGTAGAAAAAAGGCTCCAATGTTAAACAATGTCCTTGATGTTTTTAATACAAAAAAGTTTGTATAATTGATAGAACACTAAAAGTAATGGTTTAATTATGAAGATCTTTAAGATGTCTTTCACCAATCTTTGCTTATCATTATGGCCAGGCTTTTCTTAGCATAATATCATAACTTTTTTTGTCATTGCAAATTATCAATATACATTATAATAGAGTAATATAAATGCATACACTTCCATTCATTGTTTTATGCATTCACATTTTATTTGCTTCTGTTTTGTTTTTTCCTTTCCATACATGCTGCAGTGTCGAATATATTGTGGCGCAAAGAAGGTATTCATAAAATCCTTTTTTTTTGCTTTTATTCCCACTCATTTATAAATTACAATATGTTTTCATACATGAGGATGATCCTATGGAGAAAAAATCCGTTATACTATAGTTTTGGGATAAAATTGTATTGCATAAAATCATGTCATGTTCAGAATTGGAGCTTCACCTATTGTTCACATTCTGCTGGCATATTACCACAAACGTAGATCAACATCTACAGAATAAAGCGTTGCACATTATGGCTGAAGGCACACTGTCCGTGTGCCTCGCGCAAGTGTAATGCGAGGGAGACTCGCATTGCACTCAAACCAGTATTATTAGATGATACTGGTCCCATTAGTGCAAGTTCCTCACATTACACTCGCTTTGTAAGGGAAATTCATGTTCAATCGCAGCATGCGAGGAGACAATGAAAGTCTATGGGTGTGAGAAAATCTCACACGCATACAGCACACAGTGTGCATTAAAAATTGCTGCAGACTCCACAGCTGTCAAAGCCATGGGATTTGAATTTTTTGGTTTCCTGGTACAGCAACCAATCATCTTGCACCGCTGTGACAGCAGCGGTGCAAGATGAATAGTTAAAACACAGCTGATGTGTAAAATTTCAAAATCCTGGTATTTTGCTGCATATTAACCCCCTATGCAGCCTCTGTGCGGCATGTCAGCACAGGGGCTGCAGATTCAGCTAATAACCCGGTGCTTGAAGGGTTAAAACAATGTTGCTGTGGTGGCAGCTTGTGTCCAGGGAGTGTCCACACTCCCTGGACACATGCTGACATTCCAACCTGGCTGTGCAGGGGTTAATACATTGTTTAAATCAAAGCAGGCAATTGTCGGGTTTTATAAATTCACTTTAAATGCCGGCGGCGGTACTGTACGCAATTTGTGTACAGTACATTGGTGTATGAGGTGCTGTACGCAGGACAGCTCCTGACTTCAGGAGACTGCACCAATGTACTGTTGTACTGTACACAAATTACGTACAGTACAGCCACGGGCATTTAAAGTGATTTTAAAAAACCCGACAACTGCCGGCTATTATTTAAACAATGTATTAACCCCTGCACAGCCAGGGTGTGATGTCAGCATGTGTCCAGGGAGTGTGGACACTCCCTGGACACAAGCTGCCACCACAGCAACATTGTTTTAACCCTTCAAACACCGGGTTATTAACTGCATCTGCAGCCTCTGTGCTGACATGCCGCACAGAGGCTGCAGATGTTGTTAATAAGCAGCAAAATCCCGGGATTTTTAAATTTTACACATCAGCTGTGTTTCAAGTATTTATCTTACACTGCTGCTGTCACAGCGGTGCAAGATGGTTGGTTACTGTATCGGGAAACCGGCAAATTCAGACCCCGTGGCTTTGACAGCCACAGAGTTTAAATTCACCTGCAAATGCTGTCCGTGGTCCTGAAGTTTTCTTTAGGACTGCGGACAGCATCATACTCACACGCATCACACACGCACTTATGCAGCACACTCGCAGCACACTCACATGCATACAGCAAAGCACACTCACACGCACCACACTCACACAAATCACGCATCACTGTCATGCATCAAACACACTCTGTGTTTGATGCATGACAGTGTGCCTTCAGCCTAAAAGATTCTCTGCCTTACTTCCCTATTCGTTGGATTTTTCATAGAACTTAGGTGGAAATTCTTTTCATAATTGGTTCACACTCAGTAATTTTAAAGTCTTTAACAGAAGTAGAGTTTGAGAACCACATGTTTTCAGTTTTTGTCAATTATTGTAGATATTTTTATGGATTTTTTTTAGCACAACTTCATAACTACGCAGGATATGGCAGCACTGCTATGTGACAGGAACTGGACTGTTTAGTAGACTCTCTTCTACAGCTCCAGTTAGCAGGAAGCCTTCGCAATGAATGATTGTGATGTTACAGTGTAAAGAATGAAACCATACTAGGTAGAGCACTGGTCAATGAGCATAGAACAACAATCAATTTAGAACTTGAGAACACTGAGAACTTTAAAATGATGACTAACAATTGCACAAAAAGAAAATGGAAATGTTTTCCTGGTACATGACAATGCCAAACCATACACGTCACATGCTACCACAGCAGAACTTCACAGACTGAAGCTCCCCACTGTACAACATCTTTTATACACTCCAGATTTCATGCCATTTGACTTGCATGCACTCCTCATAATGAAATAAAATTTGTGGGAGGATCACTATGCATCTGATGAATAAGTTAAGAGAACTGTGAGAGACTGGTGGTGAAAACAGTGTGTCGAATTTTTCCATGACGCTGCAGAAAACTTGTTTATTGTTGGCAGAAGTGTATCCAATTGTCTAGTGATTATGTGAAAAAGTGAATATCGGCAGTTAAAGAGCATTTCAGGACACCTTGACCCCTTCCTCAGGACAATCAATATCATTTTGCCATGTTTAAGGGTATTTCTGGGAATGTTGACTAAAAAATCAATAATACATTCACCCTTGGATGGCTTCATCCTTCCTACTTTAATTTTCTGAAATAATGACCCTGGGGTTTTCATTGACTGTAAGCCATAATCATCAACATTAACAGGCATGAACACTTGAAATTGATCTCTCGGTTTCTAATGACTTTATATAATATATTCTGACTTTTAGGATTCTACCTTTATTAGGTGGCATTAGAGTTTTTTACTTCCTCTCTGAAGTGACAATTTGCATGTATATAATATACCGTATATACTCGTGTATAAGCCGACCCGTGTATAAGCCGACCCCCCTACTTTTGCCCCAAAAATCTGGAAAAACCTATTGACTCGTGTATAAGCCGAGGGTGGACCCCAGCACAGGTATACAGCCCCCAGCAGTGTGGTATACAGGCCTCCCCAGTGGTAGTATACAGGCCTCCCCAGTGGTAGTATACAGCAGCCCCAGTGGTAGTATATAGCATCCCCAGTGGTACTATATAGCATCCCCAGTGGTAGTATATAGCATCCCCAGCAGCCCCAGTGGTAGTATATAGCATCCCCAGCAGCCCCAGTGGTAGTATATAGCAGCCCCAGCAGTAGTATATAGCAGCCCCAGTGGTAGTATACAGCAGCCCCAGTGGTAGTATATAGCATCCCCAGCAGCCCCAGTGGTAGTATACAGCAGCCCCAGTGGTAGTATATAGCATCCCCAGCAGTAGTATATAGCAGCCCCAGCGGTAGCATACAGCAGCCCCAGTGATAGTATATAGCATCCCCAGCAGCCCCAGTGGTAGTATATAGCATCCCCAGCAGCCCCAGTGGTAGTATACAGTAGCCCCAGTGTTAGTATATAGGAGCCCCAGCAGCCCCAGTGGTAGTATACAGGAGCCCAAGCAGCCCCAGTGGTGGTATATAGCATCCCCAGCAGCCCCAGTGGTAGTATACAGCAGCCCCAGTGTTAGTATATAGGAGCCCCAGCAGCCCCAGTGGTAGTATACAGGAGCCCAAGCAGCCCCAGTGGTAGTATATAGCAGCCCCAGTGGTAGTATACAGCAGCCCCAGTGGTAGTATATAGCATCCCCAGCAGCCCCAGTGGTAGTATACAGCAGCCCCAGTGGTAGTATATAGGAGCCCCAGCAGCCCCAGTGGTAGTATACAGCAGCCCCAGTGGTAGTATATAGGAGCCCCAGCAGCCCCAGTGGTAGTATACAGCAGCCCCAGTGGTAGTATACAGCAGACCCAGTGGTAGTATATAGCAGCCCCAGTGTTAGTATATAGGAGCCCCAGCAGCCCCAGTGGTAGTATACAGGAGCCCAAGCAGCCCCAGTGGTAGTATACATCAGCCCCAGAGGTATATACAGCCCCAGTGGTAGTATACAGCCCCAGTGGTAGTATACATCAGCCCCAGAGGTATATGCAGCCCCAGTGGTAGTATACAGCCCCAGTGGTAGTATACATCAGCCCCAGAGGTATATGCAGCCCCAGTGGTAGTATCCAGCAGCCCCAAAGGTATATACAGCCCCAGTGGTAGTAAACAGCCCCCCCCTCCTTAATATGGGTCCCCCAGTATTAATAAACAGCCCCCCCCCCCTCCTTATCATGTTCCCCCCAGGCTGCGGCAGCTCTCAAAATAACAAACAGTTTATACATCAACTTACGTCGCAGTTTCTCCGGTCCTCCGCTCGCCGGCTTCTTCTTTCTTCTTGTGCCGACTTCTGTGACTGTGCGCAGGAAATGACGTCATCTCCTGCGCCCGGTCACATGACACCGGCACAAGAAGAAAGAAGAAGCCGGCGAGCGGAGGACCGGAGAAGCTGCGACGGAAGGTGATGTATAAACTGTTTGTTATTTTGAGAGCTGCCGCAGCCTGGGGGGGAAATGATAAGGAGGGGGGGGCTGTTTATTAATACTGGGGGACCCATATTAAGGAGGGGGGCTGTGTATTACAATATGCACGGCATCCCCCCGCCGTTGATGGACGGGGGGATGCCGTGCATATTCATTGCACTAATGAGGCGGCCCCACGTGACCGCCTGCGGTCACCGCGGCCCCCTCCTGCCTCCTCCAGCTCCCGGTCACAGCCCCCCCCCCACAGCATACAGTATGACCCGTGTATAAGCCGAGGGGGGGACTTTTCAGCCCAATTTTTGGGCTGAAAAACTCGGCTTATACACGAGTATATACGGTATGTGTTTTCCTTTTTGTATTGAATAATTAAAAAAATAACTTTTATTGAATTACTGAAATAAATTAACTTTTTGATGATTTTTTAATTCATTGAGATGCACCTGTATGTGGTCAAAACCTGCTATTTAGGTATATTGTGGGCTCAGTAGGGAAGGAGTGCTTTGTGAATTTTGAAGTGTAAATTTGGTTGGAATACATTTTTTATAACATGTTGCATTTGTGGAGACCATGATGTGCTAAAACAACAGATAACTACCACAATTTAACCCATTTTATTATGTAGACACCTAAAGGAATAAATCTAAGAGGGAGGTGGGAACCTTTATGTGACATAGCTTCACAGAATTGTAAAAGATTGGACCCACTAAAATGTTGCTATTCCCCCAAATGTTTCATTTATTTTGCAATTTCTACCTAGGGTGACTATACTCCTTATGTGGTTGCACACATATGTCTGAGAACACAACAGTGCTTGAGAATGCCATTTAGCTTTTCAAGAGCAGATTTTGTTGTAATATATTGTAGGTGCAATAATTTGAGACCTGAGGTGCCAAAATTGCAAAAGAAACACGTTCAAGTGACGCCATTTTGAAAATTACATTACTCTGTGAATGAATCTACTGGTATAGTTAGTATCTTTAACCTACAAATGCTTTATTTAATTTTACAATATAGTGAAGTCAAAATTGAAAAATTCAATTTTATAACTAATACAGTATGTCATTTAAATTACTGTTTGACCACAGAGCATGGATTAGAAGGTACAGATACCATTTGTTTTAAAGTGTAGATTTTGCTAGAATAGTTTAGGGGCATCATTTCCAAAAGCCCATAAAGTATCAGAACAGAAGAAAATCTCTAACGTGAGCCAGGGTCCGAACAGGCCACAGTATGGACATCTTCACTTGGCCTTGGATTGTTATAGCAACTATTGTGACTCCACCATCACAGGATGATGATGAATTTACAGAGGAAACTCCTTCCTTCTTTTAGCCATGTAGATGACCCGGTTTGAATGAGGAGGGGTAAATTGTGTTAACACTAATTGTGGCTGATGTCATAGGGTGGCAGCAGGGGCGGAACTACCGTGGAGCTGCTGATTCAGCTGCACCAGGGCCCTGACCGGCTAGGGGGCCCCTTCAAGCCTGCAGGGGGCCCCCCAGCTGACCCCCATAAGCCGTTGACAGAGGAGAGGAGGGTCAGGCAAGGGAAGCAGAAAGCTTCCTGCTTCCCTTGCCTGATCCCGCCCCTCCTCTCCTCTGCCCCTCCGGCTCCCAGGAGCACACTCGGCATGGCTCAGCAGGAAGGAGAGCCACCGCAAATACCTCTCCGACGGCTGCCAGCACCACCCCGCACCCTTCCTTTCCCCCCGCTCCTCACTATGGCTGCACCAGGCACCAGCAGCTGACACCTGCTGCATTTTTGCTTATCGGTGAGAGCAATTTTCTTATTCCTTACCTCAATAAATTGACAGTACTGGAGAATAAAGCATATTATCTCCTTCCTAACATCTAGTGTACATATACAATGCAAATCGCTAGTGGGTGTATGATGCAGGCTCACAGGCAGAGCTCACCATATACCTGGCGAATAATGGCTGTGACACACAGTGAGGGTCTGCCAAATACCTGCCCATGACTGTCAACATGTTAATCACTACTGTTAATTTCTGACAGCATCAGGAAGTGGGGCATTTCATTTTATGCACAATTGGCCACCCTGCAGTGTTCCTGCCATCATGGAGCTCTCTTGAAACTCAGCCTTTGTTTGAGCTTCAAGGGAGGCCTTGATATTCACTCTACCCAGCAGTATTGATGTGTATAGCACAAGCCATCAGATAATCATAGGTTCAATTCTAAGAACTGACTAAGAAATACAGTATAACACATGTTTTAAAAATATGGAAAAATAAAAAACAAAACAAAAAAAAGTAAAATCACCTCTTTTCCCACTTTAAAAATGAAGATATTTAAAAAATAAAAATTAGACTTATGTTTCATAAACAGATCCATAATATTCCAATCTATCAAATATATGATCAATTAAGCCAATCAGTAAACTGCATGAAAAGAAAAAATCAAAATGCTAAAATTGTGGGAGGTTTAATCACTGCATTGCTGCAAAAAATATATATTAAGAAACAATGTCAAATCTGTCCCTAAATGGTATCAATAAAAATATTGGCTCATCATGCAAAGAAAACAAGTCCTCACACAGTTCTATTGACCAAAGATGAAAACAATACGATTTTTAGAAAACAACAACACAAGACTTTTTTTATAAATAAAAATTTTTTTTTTACTGCTACAGTGCCTTGTGAAAGTATTCGGCCCCTTTTCAATCTTTTGCCACATGTCAGGCTTCAAACAGATAAATATAAATTCTAATTTTTTTGTGAAGACTCAACAAGTGGGACACAATCATGAAGTGGAACGAAATGTATTGGATATTTTAAACTTTTTAACAAATAAAAAACTGACAAGTGGGGCATGCAATATTATTCGGCCCCCTTGAGTTAATATTTTGCAGCACCACCTTTTGCTGTGATTACAGCGGCAAGTCGCTTGGGGTATGTCTCTATCAGTTTTGCACATCGAAAGACTGAAATTCTTGCCCATTCTTCCTTGCAAAACAGCTGGAGCTCAGTGAGGTTGGATGGAGAGCGTTTGTGAACAGCAGTTTTCAGCTCTTTCCACAGATTCTCGATTGGATTTAGGTCTGGACTTTGACTTGGCCATTCTAACACCTGGATACCTTTATTGTTGAACCATTCCATTGTAGATTTTGCTTTATGTTTGGGATCATTGTCTTGTTGGAAGATAAATCTCCGTCTCAGTCTCAGATCTTTTGCAGACTCCAACAGGTTTTCTTCCAGAATGGTCCTGTATTTGGCTCTGTCCATCTTCCCAACAAGTTTAACCATCTTCCCTGTCCCTGCTGAAGAAAAGCAGTCCCAAACCATGATGCTGCCACCACCATGTTTGACAATGGGGATGGTGTTTTGAGGGTGATGAGCTGTGTTGCTTTTACGCCAAACATATCGTTTTGCATTGTGGCCAAAAAGGTTGATTTTAGATTCATCTGACCAGAGCACCTTATTCCACATGTTTGGTGTGTCTCCCAGGTAGCTTGTGGCAAACTTCAAATGAGACTTTTTATGGATATCTTTGAGAAATGGCTTTCTTCTTGCCACTCTTCCATAAAGGCCAGATTTGTGCAATGTACAACTCATTGTTGTCCTATGGACAGACTCTCCCACCTCAGCTTTAGATCTCTGCAGTTCATCCAGAGTGATCATGGGCCTTTTGGCTGCATCTCTGATCAGTCTTCTCCTTGTTTGAGATGAAAGTTTAGAGGGACGGCCGGGTCTTGGATACTCTTTCCATTTCAATATGATCGCTTGCACAGTGCTCCTTGAGATGCTTAAAACTTGGGGAATCTTTTTGTATCCAAATCCGGCTTTAAACGTCGCCACAACAGTATTTCGGACCTGCCTGGTGTGTTTCTTGGTCTTCGTGATGCTCTCTGCACTTGAAACAGAACCCTGAGACTGTCACAGAGCAGGTGCATTTATACAGAGATTTGATTACACACAGGTGTATTCTATTTTTCATTACCAGTCATTTAGGACAACATTGGATCATTCACAGATCCTCACTGAACTTCTGGGGTGAGTTTGCTGCACCAAAAGTAAAGGGGCCGAATAATATTGCACATCCCACTTTTCTATTTATTAAAAAGTTTAAAATATCCAATAAATTTCGTTCCACTTCACGTTTGTGTCACACTTGTTGATTCTTTACAAAAAAATTTGAATTTATATCTTCATGTTTGGAACCTGAAATGTAGCAAAAGGTTGAAAAGTTCAAAGGGGCCAAACACTTTCACAAGGCACTGTAAATATATAGAACGATGTGCATGTTTTTATTGCCGAAATCATATTGACCTGGATGGTCATGATGCTTAGTAAGTTCTACCACACAATAAATAGTGAGTGATGGCTATAACCATTCCCATAGCAGGAAGGGCTCGTTCACACCAGCATATAACACAGACGAGTGCTATCTATCAGATTGAACTTAGAACAACGTTATACTGCAGAGTAGTTCTGATCAGCATTTTTTTTCTCATGCCAATTTGGCTTAAAGTGATCCTGACCTCACAAATTGCGTCCCCATGCTGTTTAAACCTGTCCCTGCAGCACCTTAAGTGCTTCCTAGACATCCCTTTCTCTCTAAATATTGATTTGGCAAAGTTTATAAAATCATCTTACTTACCATGGAATCTGCGGCGTCTCAGAATTTGAGAAGCCGCAAAAGGCGTGCCTGCTTGCTGCTCCCCGCCACCTCCTTCATGATTATTCACGCGTGCTGCATAGAGTGGAGCCGTGTCCTCTCCTATGATGGGCGGTATTTGGGTGTACTGCCAACATTGTGCTGCAAATGCGCATGCGTGAAGTCTGTTCTAGCCAGTTATGGGTGTACTGACGTAGTAAACCCGGATATGATGAGATTTTCGTCATACCGGGAATACCGCTCATCGTAGGAGAGGACAAGGCTCCACTCTCTGCAGCACGCCCAGCGGGGCCTAAATAATCATGAAGGAGGTGGTGGGGAGCGGCAAGCAGGCACGCCTTTTGCAGCTTCTCAAATTCGGAGAAGCCGCACATTCCATGGTATAGTTGTGGCCAAAAGTATTGACACCCCTGCAATTCTTTCAGATGATACTCAGTTTCTTCCTGAAAATGATTGCAATCACAAATTCTTTGGTATTATTATCTTCATTTAATGTGTCTTCAATGAAAAAAACACAAAAAGAATTGTCTTAAAGCCAAATTGGATCTAATTCTATACCAAACATAAAAAAGGGGGTGGACAAAGGTATTGGCACTGTTAGAAAAATCATGTGATGCTTCTCTTATTTGTGTAAATAACAGCACCTGTAACTTACCTGTGGCACCTAACAGGTGTTGGCAATAACTAAATCACACTTGCAGCCAGTTGACATGGATTAAAGTTGACTCAACCTCTGTCCTGTGTCCTTGTGTGTACCACATTGAGCATGGAGAAAAGAAAGAAGACCAAAGAACTGTCTGAGGACTTGAGAAACCAAATTGTGAGGAAGCATGAGCAATCTCAAAGCTACAAGTCCATTTCCAAAGACCTGTGTCTACTGTGCGCAGTGTCATCAAGAAGTTTAAAGCCCATGGCACTGTGGCTAACCTCCCTAGATGTGGACGGAAAAGAAAAATTGGAGAGAGATTTCAACGCAAGATTGTGCGGATGGTGGATAAAGGACCTCGACTAACATCCAAACAAGTTCAAGCTACCCTGCAGTCCGAGGGTACAACAGGGTCAACCCGTACTATCCGTCGGTGTCTGAATGAAAAGGGACTGTATGGTAGGATAACCAGGAAGACCCCACTTCTTACACCGAGACATAAAAAAGCCTGTTTGAAGTTTGCTAAAACTTACCTAAGAAAGCCTAAAACGTTTTGGAAGAATGTTCTCTGGTCAGATGAGACAAAAGTAGAGCTTTTTGGGCAAAGGCATCAACATAGAGTTTACAGGAGAAAAAAAGAGGCATTAAAAGAAAAGAACACGGTCCCTACAGTCAAACATGGCGGAGGTTCCCTGATGTTTTGGGGTTGCTTTGCTGCCTCTGGCACTGGACTGCTTGACCGTGTGCATGGCATTATGAAGTCTGAAGACTACCAACAAATTTTACAGCATAATGTATGGCCCAGTGTGAGAAAGCTGGGTCTCCCTCAGAGGTCATGGGTCTTCCAGCAGGACAATGACCAAAAAAAACACTTCAAAAAGCACTAGAAAATGGTTTGAGAGAAAGCACTGGAGACTTCTAAGGTGGCCAGCAATGAGTCCAGACCTGAATCCTATGGAACACCTGTGGAGAGATCTAAAAATGGCAGTTTGGAGAAAGCACTCTTCAAATATCAGGGACGTGGAGAAGTTTGCCAAAGAATGGTCTAAAATTCCAGCAGAGCATTGCAAGAAACTCATTGATGGTTACCAGAAGCTTTTGATCGCAGTTATTTTGGCTAAAGGTTGTGCAAGCAAGTATTAGGCTGAGGGTGCCAATACTTTTTGTCTGGCCCATTGTTGGAGTTTTGTGTGAAATGATCAATGTTTTGCTTTTTGCTTCATTCTCTTTTGTGTTTTTTCATTGAAGACAAATTAAATGAAGATAATACCAAAGAATTTGTGATTGCAATCATTTTCAGGAAGAAACTGAGTATTATCTGACAGAATTGCAGGAGTGTCAATACTTTTGGCCACGACTGTATGTAAGATTTTATAAACTTTGCTAAATCGATATTTAGAGAGAAAGGGATGTCTAGGAAGCACTTATGGTGCTGTAGGGACATGTTTAAACAGCATGGGGACGCAATTTGTGAAGTCAGGATCACTTTAAGAAAACAAATGCAGCACACTGCTAGTAGCAGCACAAATTAGACAGCACACCACCATTCAAGCTAATCGGTGTGTTGAATTCATTAGACTGCATTCGGATGACATTCGCGTGCAATACGATATTCTGCTGACTCACAGAATGGAGAAGATGGAGAACTTTTGTTTATCTCACACAAGACAATCGTATAACACTAAGGCCGGCTTCACACTGCGTGTGTGATCCGATCCGTAGCTGTCCGCTTGAGGCAGACAGCCGCGGACCGGATCAGCACACAGGACTGGGAGGCTATTATGCCCTCCGATCCTGTGTGCAGCGCACGCAGCCCCCAGTGCTGATAGGTGAGGACCGCGGGCACCGCGGTCCTGACCTGTCAGCGGCTGCAGCTGTGCGTGCTGCACACAGGATCGGAGGGCATAATAGCCCCCCAGTCCTGTGTGCTGATCCGGTCTGCCTCAAGCGGACAGCTACGGATCGGATCACACACGCAGTGTGAAGCCGGCCTTAGCTGACACTCGGATCAAACTTTGATTAGAGTTTGATCAAAGTGTCAATAGTATAATCAGCATTGATCAATTTACATAAGTAAATTTATGACTGTCTGATGACAGCCTGAAAGCTAAGGCTGGCTTCACATTGCGGCGGCGCCCGGTCCGGGGCTGTCAGGAGTGACAGCCTGGGCCGGAGTTTTGCTGCATAGAATACTATCAGGCTGCACGGAGCTGGATCGCGCCGGGTGGCAATTATCTGCCATCCGGCTGCTATCTCGCCGGATGTATCCTGGAGTAGTGGGGTTT
Source organism: Allobates femoralis (assembly GCA_033576535.1). Classification (NCBI taxonomy): domain Eukaryota; kingdom Metazoa; phylum Chordata; class Amphibia; order Anura; family Aromobatidae; genus Allobates; species Allobates femoralis. The sequence continues at coordinate 166,814,685 of JARQOC010000003.1, forward strand.
TTCTTCCGATTCCAAAAACGTTGCATGCAACGTTTTTGGATTCGGCAGACAATTCCCCACTACTCCAGGATACATCCGGCGAGATAGCAGCCGGATGGCAGATAATTGCCACAAGTTTACTTTAATACATTTTCATGACCAGATAAATAAATTACCATTTTACATGCACATTAATAGTAAAACAGCAGAATTGGTATTGAAATGTGAAATTTAACAGATCAATTATCAATGCTATTGGATGATGTGTTGGCCAGCTCCTGTGCTTGCTTGCGTCCCCACCACCATTACCTGCTATAAGGAGAGCAGGAAGTGATATGCCGGGATGCAGGTCTGAAGAGGGGCGGAGTCTGAGTGCACGTGTCACACAGAATGCGACGTTGTTAACGGTGTCTCCAGCGTGTCATGAGTGACGCATGCGCTCAGACTCCGCCCCTCTTCAGACCTGCATCCCGGCATTTCACTTTCTGTGCTCTCCATAGCAGGTAATGGCGGCGGGGACGCAGGCAAGTGCAGGAGCTGGTCATCTCTGTGTTCATGTGCAGCCCTGCGTTTCCTGTGCTTGCTTTTTGCGCTAGCGCAGGCAGGAAAACGCAGGTAACTGCACAGACGCACAAATGTGAAAGGGGCCGAAGTGTTTTGTTAATTTTTTTAAATTATAGTTATTATCTTATATTTTGATATGGTGTTTGCAGAATGAGGCAGGACAGTCCACAAACTCATCCTATGCTCCTTCACTGCTCATATGACATGTGAAATGTCAAACATCAAGCATACACATAAATGAAGTTTGGTCAGGGACATGGCTTCCAGGATTTGGAAGTAAGCCTCACCCCCCTGATCTGTGACATAGGCTTCCAGATGGAGGAGGGGCACTCAGAATAAGCGTCAGTGCTTTGATATGCGGTTGCAATGAGTAGTTGTAAAGTTACATGATGTGGAATTAAAAATCAGTAAGAAGGAGATGAATGTTTAAGGTTTTTGTCAGAATGGAAATTTAAGTACATTTTTTTCCCTGGAGTACCCTTTTACGGATACAGAATAACATATTTGATGCTTAAATCTAAGATTTTGTACATATTTAGCTAGACTTTATTATGTGTGTAGTGCCTTAAACATAAGATTACATTGATACTGAAGCAATTTTGTTTTTAAGGTCTTGGAATTGGAAATTTGTTCTACGTGTTTAATGAAGATGGTATCAAAGTAATCCAACCCATAGAATGTGAATATCAGAGACATATTAGGACCACAGAAAAAATGTTTGGAACCCAGGTAATTTTGAAAAAACAAACAAATGTGTAATCAAATTAGTGTTTATTTGTGATTATATATAGATGTAAAGTGATAAATATATTATTAATGTAGATAATAGAAATACAATGAATAACTGGCAATCCTGCATAAAGTAGAAAATTAAGTTAGTAAACTAGGCTTATGAATGGCCATGTTCACACACATGCGTTTTTTTGACCATCCCTGCGTTTTTTGGCTGTTAAAAAAACGCAGGTGCGTTAACGCAGGGTACATTTGAGTGTACATGCGTTTTTCAGCTCCATTTGCGTTTTTTCCTCCACTCCAAAAAACTCTGCATGCAGCGTTTTTGGGTGCTGGAAAAAAAATGCAGGGGTGGTTTCCCAAAAAAGCATGCGATTTTTTAACATGGACCCCTATGGGAAACGCTTGCGTTAACGCAGGGCACTTGCAGACACCTGAGTCAACGGTAGCGTTTTTGTAAAGGGGTCATCAAAAATGAAAATAATTTTTTTTCAATAGCACCTCCCCCCCCCCCCATATAAGCAGGAAAATGAAATAAAAATTTTCATGATAGCACCCTCCCCCCCTTGGTCGGCAGGAAAACGGGAAAAAAAATTCCTTCAGCCAAAACACACATTTTTATGCCATGCGTTTTTGTCATTTGGGTGTTTGGTGAAAAAATGACAAATTGCAAAAACGTTTTCACAGCTTTCACAAGCACAAGGCACATTTTTTGGCAAGTGCTTTTTGGAGTGCTAAAAAAAACGCTAATTGTGTGTGAACAATGCCAATGTCACAAAAAAACTAATCTTTATCACAAAATTGCAAATTACAGGTTTCACACTGCAGTTCAATCAGGTTTGTGTGTCAAAACCAGAAGAACCAGGAGTGGAACTTTGACACCTGTTCTGAGTTTTGGAGACACTCCTGGTTTTGACACACAAACCTGATCGAACCTGATCAAGGAAAAAACTGCAGTGTGAAACCAGCCTCAGTCCTGAGTCATCAAGACTAGCAATTTTCTTAATCAGGTTCGTGCCTTTTCATCGGAAGCATCTGACGAGAAGCGTGTTTTGTGCACCACACCCGAAGTCTTACACCAGTCTTTGAATGGTGAAATATGTCTAGCATATAGTGAAGGAAATAATTTTTTGATCCCTTGCAGATTTTGTAAGTTTGCCCACTGACAAAGACATGAACAGTCTATAATTTTAAGGGTAGGTTAATTTTAACATTGAGAGATAGAATATCAAAAATATAATCCAGAAAATCACATTGTCTAAATTATATAAATGTATTTGCATTTTGAAGAGAGAAATAGGTTTTTGATCCCTCTTGCAAACAAGACTTAACAGTTGGTATGCTTTGGGTCATTCTCATGCTGCCACCCAGCCACAAACCATTTTTAATGTCCTGGCAGAGGGAAGAAGGTTGTCACTCAGGTTGGCAAATGGCTCTATCCATTGTCCCATTGATGCGTGAAGTAGTCCTGTGCCCTAAGCAGAGAAACACCCCTAAAACATAATATTTCCGCTGCCATGCTTGACTGTGGGGATGTTCTTTGGGTCATAGGCAGCATTTGTCTTTCTCCAAACATGGTGAGTTGAGTTAATGCCAAAGACCTCAATTATTTGTCTCATCTGAGTTCTTGAGAGGAGCACAGATTGCGTGAGGGGTGGTATCGGGAGACCAAGTTAGAGATGTATGAAGGGGCCAGGTTGTGGATGGCCTTGTATGTCAGGGTTAGGGTTTTGAACTGAGATCTCTGGGAAGTAGGGAGCCAGTGGAGGGCTTGGCAGAGGGGGAGACAGGGTAGTTATGAGGCAACAGGTGGATGAGTCGGGCAGCAGAATTGAGGATGGTCCAGAGGGGTGCAAGGGATGAAGTGGGGAGGACGGTGAGCAGGAGGTTGCAGTAGTTGAGGCGGGAGATAATGATGATGTGGACAAGCGTTTTGGCAGTGCTAATGAGAGACGAGAAGAAATCTTGTTTTGCAGTGGTCAGTGCTGTCTTGAAGTCGATGAGGGACTGTTTGCACAAGGCAAGGTGCGTTGCGGAGTTAGATTTCTTCCATCTCCGTTCAGCTACCCTGGACGTCCGTTGAAGTTTTTTAGTGCTGGCGGTGAGCCAGGGTTGTCTGTGTGCACGGGTTTTGTTGTATGAGTGAGGGGTGGCTTGGTCGAGGGCTGTGGCGAGAGTGGTGTTGTAGAGGGTTGCGGCAGCTTCAGCATCATGAGAGGAGGCTAAGTCAGAGAGAGGGAGGAGGGACTCGGCGAGTTGGTGGAAGTTAATGAGCTTGAGGTTTCTTCGGGGGTGAGGGAGTTTCCAGAGAGGGGGGAGCATGGCGGGGGGAGAGGGTGGAGAAGGTCAGCAGGTTGTGGTCGGGTAGGAGGGGGGATGAGTTTGCGAGGTCGGTGAGGGAACAGAGGCAGATGAAGACGAGGTCTACTGCGTTATTGTGTGTGGCTGAAGAGTTCCATTGGGAGAGGCCGAAGGAGGAGGTTAGAGAGAGGAGTCTTGCGGCCGCAGCGTGGGGTTTATCAATGGGGATGTTGAAGTCGCCCATGATGATGGTGAGGATGTCGGAGGAGAGGAAGTGGAGAGGCCAGGTTGTGAAGTGGTCGAAGAAGGTGGAGGATCCTGGAGGGCGGTAGATGACAGCCAGTTGGAGGTTGCAGGGGAGAAGATACGCACACGGAGTGTGCCTCGAAGGAGGGAAGGGAGGCAGAGGGGGGTGGTGTAATTGGGGTGAAGAAGCAGCTGTTGGCCAGGAGTAGGAGGAGTAGGAGTTGCTGGGGTCGGGTATGTGGGAGAGGGTGAG
>JARQOC010000003.1:166818859-166874465 GCA_033576535.1 Allobates femoralis
AGAAAGCCTACAACATTTTGGAAGAATTTTCTCTGGTCAGATGGGACAAAAGTATGATTTTTGGGGCAAAAGGCATCAACATTTTTAAAGGGAGAAAAAAAATAGGCATTCAAAGAAAAGAACACGGCCCCCTACAGTCAAACATGGGGGGAGGTTCCTGATGTTTTGGGGTTGCTTTGCTGCCTCTGGCACTGGACTGCTTGACCGTGGGCATGGCATTATGAAGTCTGAAGAAAACCAACAAATTTTGCAGCATAATGTGGGCCAGGTGAGAAAGCTGGGTTCCTGAGAGGTCAGGGTTTCCACAGGACAGTGACCCAAAACACTTCAAAAAAGCACTAGAAAATGGTTTGAGAGAAAACACTGGAGACTTCTAAGGGTGGCCAGCAATGGTCCAGACCGAAATCCCTAGAAAAACATGTGGAGAGATATTAAAAAGGGGCAGTTTGGAGAAGGCACCCTTCAAATATTAGGGACCGGAGAGTTTGCCAAAGAAGAATGATCAAAATTCCAGCAGAGATTGTAAGAAATCATTGATGGTTCCCCGGAAGCGGGTGTGGCAGTTATTTTGGCTAAAGGTTGTGCAACAAAGTGTAGGTGAGGGTTTGCCAATACCTATGTCTGCCCCATTTTGGGGTTTGTGTGAAATGACAATGTTTTGCTTTTTGCTCATTCTCTTTTGTGTTTTTTCATTGAAGACAAATTAAATGAAGATAATAATACCAAAGAATTTGTGGATTGCAATCATTTTCAGGAAGAAACTGAGTATTATCTGACAGAATTGCAGGGGGTGTCAATACTTTTGGCCACAATTGTATAGCTATAAAAGTTATTGTATCATAAATGTCTGACATAAGGAGGGAGTCAGTAGTTGTTGGACTCTTCCTAACACTCATAAGCCAAAATAAAATAGGAAGTATAAAAACTTTCAAATGCACTAAATACCTGGGAACTTAGAGGTGTAGGACACCTTCTGAGAGACACCGTACCTCAATTGACTATACAATGAGGTTAAAATGTTTAACATCAAGAGGAAGTTTTTACCTGATGCAATCAGTACTGATGCAATCAGATCTTAGAATTATTATCTTTAGACTTTAGAATTATTATTATAATATCTATCAATTAAAAATTAACTTTGTGGAAATGACTCTTCAATACAAGCTTCAGTTGCAGTATTAACACGGTATACTATAATTTAGAGACTTGGTGCCTAAAATTGGATGTCATTCCCTGAATTAAAAAGAGTGACGCCCAAATGTCTGTGTGTCTTCTAACATAATAATAATTTTAATATTTATTTTCCTAAAGGCATTCAAATCCAGCTTCAAGACCTCCAGTTACTCGAGCGACCAAGGATCCCAAGAATGGTTGAAGAGCGGCGTAGAGTGTTCTTCGAGAGGTTGAGAGCTCTTGTCCAGGCCCATCCATTCAGGAGGAACAGAAACTGAGTTTCAGTGATGAGATAGCGGTACGTCACAGCCTTAACACCTAAAACTGTGATCAGGGACAAAAAATGCTGGACCGCATTGAGACAGACAGCTCTCCACCTTGTGTGGATTGAGAGCACAGCTTTCCACATCATGTGGATTGCAAAAGCCAGCTTCCACCTGTGTGGATTGAGAGACACAGCTCTCCACCTCGTGTGGATTGCGAAGATAGCTTCTCCACCTGTGTGGTTTGAGAGACACAGCTTTCCACACCATGTGGATTGCAAAAGCCAAGCGCTCCACCTTGTGTGGATTGAGACACAGCTTCCACCTCGTGTGGATTGCAAAAGATAGCTCTCCACCTCGTGTGGATTGAGAGGACACAGCTTTCCACACCATGTGGATTGCAAAAAGCCAGCGCTCCACCTTGTGTGGATTGAGAGACACAGCTCTCCACCTCGTGTGGGATTGCGAAAGATAGCTCTCCACCTTGTGTGGATTGAGAGACACAGCTTTCCACACCATGTGGATTGCAAAAAGCCAGCGCTCCACCTTGTGTGGATTGAGACACAGCTCTCCAACCTCGTGTGGATTGCAAAAAGACCTGAATCCACTTGTGTGGATTGAGAGACACAGCTTTCCACATCATGTGGATTGCAAAAGCCGCGCTCCCCTTGTGGGATTGAGACACAGCTCTCCACTTCGTGTGGATTGCAAAAAGACCAGTATCCACCTTGTGTGGATTGAGAGACACAGCTTTCCACATCATGTGGATTGCAAAAGCCAGCGCTCCACCTTGTGTGGATTGAGACACAGCTCTCCACCTCGTGTGGATTGCAAAAGCCAGCGCTCCACCTTGTGTGGATTGAGAGACACAGCTCTCCCTCGTGTGGATTGCGAAAGATAGCTCTCCACCTCGTGTGGATTGAGAGACACAGCTTTCCACACCATGTGGATTGCAAAAGCCAGCGCTCCACCTTGTGTGGATTGAGACACAGCTCTCCACCTCGGTGGATTGCAAAAGACCAGTATCCACCTTGTGTGGATTGAGAGACACAGCTTTCCACATCATGTGGATTGCAAAAGACAGCGCTCCACCTTGTGTGGAGAGACACAGCTCTCCACCTCGTGTGGATTGCAAAAGACAGTATCCCTTGTGTGGATTTGAGAGGACACAGCTTTCCACATCATGTGGATTGCAAAAGACAGCGCTCCACCTTGTGTGGATTGAGAGGAAAGCTCTACACCTTGTGTTGATTGAGAAAAAACAGCTCTACAACTAGTGTGGATTGTGGGGACAGCGCTCCACCTGAGGATCAAGAGACAGAGCTCCAACCTGTTGATCAAGAGAGACAGCGCTCCACCTGAGGATCAAGGGACAGAGCTCCACCTGTTGATCAAGAGACAGCGCTCCACCTGAGGATCAAGGGGCAGCGCTCCACCTGAGGATCAAGAGACAGCGCTCCAACTGAGGTTCAAGAGACAGCGCTCACTGAGGATCAAGAGACAGGCTCCACCTGAGGATCAAGAGACAGCGCTCCACCTGAGGATCAAAGAGACAGCGCTCCACCTGAGGATCAAGAGACAGCGCTCCACCTGAGGATCAAGACACAGCGCTCCAACCTGAGGATCAAGGAAACAGCACTCCACCTGAGGATCAGATACAGTTGCACTACCTGTGGATCAAGAGAGAGCACTCTACCCGAGGCTCTACAGAGATCAGTATCACTATGTAATGGAGAAAACTGCAGATTTATGCCATCCCAGATGCTGACAGTTCTATACACTTGAATCCAGAAGTTTACATACAATATATAAAAAGACACATATACATGTTTTTCTCACTATCTGACATGATATCAGAATAAATGATCCCATTTTAGGTCAATTAGAATTACCATTAATTATTATTATTTGCCAAATAAAATGAGAGAAATGTTTTAAGGCATTTTTGATTACTTTCTGCAGAGTCAGAAGTTTACATACGTGTCATTTCATTAATATTTTGGTATTATTGCTCTTAACATTGTATGACTTGGGTGAAACATTTTGGATATCCTTTCACAAGCTCTCACAATAGTTGGTAGAAAATTTGGGCCCATTCCTCCTGAAAGAAACTGGTGTAACTGAGCAAAGTCTGTAGCTCGCAGCCTTTTTCCTTTGCCCAGAAATGTCAATTGGAGTGAGATCAGGGCTTTGTGATGGCCACTCCAATTTATTGACATTGTTATCCTTAAGCCAGTTTGTAACCAGTTTGGCAGTATGCTTCAGGTAATTGTCCATCTGGAAGACCCATTTCCGCCCAAGTTTAACTTCCGCCTCATTTTTGAGATGTTGCTTCAGTATTGCCAGATAATCTTCTTTGCTCAAGATGCCATCTATATTGTGAAGTGTACCAGTCCCTCCTGCAGCAAAACAACCCACAACATGATGCTGCCACCCTCATGTTTCAGTTGGGATGATGTTCTTAAGCTTTTAAGCTTCTCCTTTTTCCTCCAAACATAACGATGGTCATTATGGCCAAACAGTTCAATTTTAGTTTTGTCAAACCATAGGGACATGTCTTAAAGTGTAAGTCTTTGTGCATTAGTAAAAATTAATCTGGCTTTTCATATATTTCTTGTGAAGTAATGGCTTCTTCCTGGCAGAACAATCACCGAAAAAAAGGATATTGTGGAGTAGTTTGGGGCTCAATAAAAAGCCAAATACTACAGGAAAAACTCAAATCTTGATACATTTATTGTTTTGACTTAAAAATCCTTGTGGACTTGTGATACTGTGTAAGTGATAAACAAACAACCCTCCCCCACCCCCCAAAAAAACACACTATATATTCACTGTTTTGGGTAAAGAAAGGTGGTTTTAGTATACTCCGGTCTCGTATGTAGATATGTCAAAGTATAATAACATAACCCTTCCAGGACCTGCCGGGACGCACTGTCTCAAGGCCTAATGTCCAGTGGAGGACAAGCTCGTTATTTGGGTCAGTCAATGGCATATATGTTCATATGTTCGTCACTAAAATTGTGAGTCTCTGAGTACATGTCGTCACTCCAAGTAGTGAGTCCTTTTGATACCTAGTGTCACTCAATTGTTTAGTCACCGTCTTACACCACTATCCAAAATCCCTCAGAGCAGTAGATATGATTGAAAAACAATATATGACCACTGGTATGGCCGCCTTTGCCTGACGCGTTTTGCCTTGCTTAATTCTCCAAGGCTCATCAGGGGCTTACAGTCAGGATATGAGATTTAGTATGTACATCAACTGATGGACGGGTCCCTTAATGCAAACAGGTCACCCATATATTGGGGAGTTCGGATCCCAGGTATCTCCAAGTGGTTCCCAATGAAGTGGTTGCAGTTCAATCCTTGGATTTACTGAAGATCACATATGTTTAGGAAGTTTCTTATTAGTAAAGATCCTTCAGATTTTTTCTCCTGTGTTTCCAGTTACATCCTATAGGAAACTTTGTTCATCTCTGGAGGAACTTCAATATGCGTTTGGGAATCTGAACGTATCCTACAGCCATATGTCACAGTCTCTCTCCGTGTCCTCCTCACATCAAGTTAGGGTTCCGTACTCCCTCCGTGTCCTAATTGTTTTTTGTTGTTACACCGTTCTGGTTGTTAGGCGGAGAACTATGATATTCTCCAAATTTGACCATTCAATTGTATGCTGGGGTTCCAGAACACAGATAGTGTTCCCTGGTATTGGGGACTGTTTTTTATGCTGTCTTAGTTTCACTTGTTTTACCTATTGTGTACTAACCACTACCTCTGATCAGAAGGAGTGATTGATCTTTGGGCTAGTGAGACTTTTGTCTTTTTTGAGCCATTGTGTTTTCTATGTTAAGTCCCTGTGTGATTTGTTTGGGTACCTTTCCAGGAAGATGGATATTGTAGTTTGCATATTGAATACATTTCGAACTTTTAGATGTTTTTGTTCTTCATTTTCAGAGTGGCATTTGAGCCATGTTGATACAGTACTTGTTTCACTGTTGATAATTACACAATTTTACCATCTTCCACCCTCATCTTCACAAGGCCTTTTGCTTTCGTTCTTGGGTTGATATGCCCATGTCGGATCAAAGCACGTTCGTCCCCTGAGACCCAGAACCCGTCTCCTTCCTGAGCGGTATGTTGGCTGGACATTCCCATCTTGTTTGTACTTGCTTTTAAATTTTTTGTACAGATGAAAGAGGCACCTTCAGGTATCTGTAATTGCACCCAAGGATGAACCAAACTTGTGCAAGTCCACAATTCTCTTCCTGATATCTTGGTGATTTCTTTGGATTTTCCCATGATGCTACACAAAGAAGCAGCGTGTTCCATGTGCGTATTAAAATACATCCACAGGTGTCTCTCTAATTAACTCAGATGTTGCCAATAAACCTATCAGAAGGGCTTGTCCCCAAAATTTTTTAAAGGCATAATTTAAATCTTAGTGTATGTAAACTTGAGACTTTGAAGAAAGTAATAAAAATGCCTTAAAATTCTCTCTCTCATTATTCTGACATTTGGCAAATATTAATAATTATGGTAATCCTAATTGATCTAAAACAGTTAATGTTTATTCTGATTTCATGTCAGATAGTGCGAAAACATACTTACGTGTCTTTTTATAGAGATGAAACTTCTGGTTTCAATTATATTATCAGAAAACTGAAATACACTGGACATAATTCCTAAACTTTTGATGACCAAGACTAATTGTTGAGAAATCTGGATAATATTCTGGAAATATGGAGACATTGTGGAGACTGCGGATGAATATGGGAACACTGGGTCACAACGTTTCAGCAATTTACAGGAATAATATATACAAGTGCTCGGTCATTATCAGACTGGGCCAGCTCAAGTCAAGGATTAAAAATGTAAACTTTTATTTTAGATCATTTGACATCTTACTACACTGTAATTTGCTACATTTATAATGGATCTACAATAAAAGTTTATATTTTTTAATCTGTGAATTGAGCTGGATCATTCAGATTTGGTTTGTGGTTGCTCATCTGCTGCGCAATGGTGAGGTGCTGGCTCTCCAGCAATATTAGCAGTGTGACGGGCGAGCAGTCATCATTTCACTTTATTAATGTACAATATTTACTGTATTTTTGGGATTATAAAACACTTTTTCTGCCAAAATGGGTGGGAAAATGGGTGTGTGTCTTACAATCTGGATATAGCTTACCAATGGGGGAGCGGGGACGGCGGCAGTGGAGCGGGGTCACCGCTGAAGGAAGTCGGCACCGGCAAGATTGGGGCAATGCTGCAGGCCCGAGGCTGGGAGGAGGGGGTGTCGCGAGGCAGCTGACATTGATCTCTCGGCACTTGGCACGATGGGCTTCAGGAAAATGACTGCGGGAGTAGAGCATGCAAGATTCAGATCTTGGAGAGCCGAGATGTCAATCTGCGCATGCGACACCTCCACAGCCATTTTCATGAAATCCATCACATCAGAAGTGGCGCATGCACAGATTGAAATCTCGGCTCTCCAAAGTCTCAATCTGTGCACACACTGCCTTCACAGCCCTTTTCCTGAAGCCATTCATGTCAACTGCCGTTAGATCAATAGCGCATGCCTCGCACCACCACGGCACCACTTCCCACAGCATTGCTCCACTTGTGCAGCCGCCAACTTCCTTCAGCGGCGACCCTGCATCCTGTGACCCACTCCCCCCTCCCTCCCCGGTAAAATATATCTGGATTATAAAATGAATGTTTATAACCCTAAATGAAGCCCCTTTATTAACAGCATTAAAATGATCTTTTTTCTATTTAATTCCCCTAAACTTGTGGTATGTTTTATAATCTGTTGTGTTATGATCTCCAAAATACGATAGATCACTCAGAGTGAAATTGTGAAGTATATTATATTGGCTCATTAGTTACTATACAGGGAGGGTCAGGATATATACAGATATTTATATGGGGGGATCATCATACTTAAGATGAAAAAAACTAACAGATAGGCAAGATTTAACGTATATGACTGGTTTAAAGGTTTTTCTAAAACCTTTTTTACTAGAAAACAGCGACACTACTGTCAGTGGGTCAATCTGGTAACAAGACTTGACCCAATCCAATATATACCGGTGAGGTGCAGTCCGGGCCACACATGTAATATGGGAAGTATAGGCTGTTTAGTTATGTTAGGGTGACACATTAGGTTGGAAGTAGGGTTCATAACCATTCTGGTGAGAATAACATAGGTGTGATTACTTTTAAGATAAATAGGTACATATATTTTATAGTTCAGATATGTATTTTGTATAAATATAAGCAATATAATTTCTAAGGAATGTGATAATTTATCATCACTCTGTGCATCGTAAAATGATATTCTAAATCTTGTTTTTTTTCTATTCATTTTCATGAGCATATCTGCCGGACGGAGAACATCGCTGCTGGACTTCAGAGGAGAAGATCGTCCGATGAAGAATCGGATGAATAAGAGAAGTATACAGATAGTCACACACAGACAAAACACCACATTCCCACATTTACCACTATACACACACACTACTACACACACCATATACTGTACACAGACTTATTATAGCGGTGACCTCCCTTAGTATGCCCAGAGGAAGGGCAGTACAGAGGCCATGGTTTCCCTACAGGTTTCCTCCACTGGGGGTTTTTCCTGTCCTGAGTGTTGCTGTACGCTCATGGTGAGTGATGGGAGGTAACCAGCACATATAAAACATACAGAAATAATATATAAAAAATAAAATATTTATTTTTTAAAACTCTCCATGATGTGTCTGAGTCTTTTTTTTCTCCTTTGGCCTGTGGACATAAAATGGGTAATAACAATTTCATTCCTGAGAAATTTGATTTTTAACCCAGTGGTCCAACTTATGACAGCAGAGTGACTGGGGAACAAAGGCAGACAGTGACGATCCTGGAAACCGCAGGCAGACAGGACATATCTTGGAGACCGCAGACAGGTAGTTGGGATACGGATTGCAGACAGGTAGAACACAAAGCTGTGGAGAACTAGAAAATCTTGATGCCATGAAAGCGACACAGGCGGACAGGAGACGTATTGGAAGCTGCAGATGGACTTGTAGAAGAGGTCCTAGAAGACCGTGAATGAGTAGCACACAGGACTCCGGAGGAAGTGGAAAGTCTGAACACCATACAAGCCGCAGGCGGACAAGAAATGTCCTGAAGACCGCACACAACTAATGTGCCTGAAAAACTAAAAGTCATAGGAAACACCAAAGCCTTAAAGGGAAACTGTCAGGTCCCCTGGGCTCATAGACCCATGAGGGGTTCTGTGCACATACAGATAATCCCTTCCTAACAGTGCCTCCATGTAGTGGCATACATAGACAAATGTTTAGAAAAAGTATTTCTAAAGATTGTATATGATATGCTAATTAGAGCTCTGACTAGTCGAGGGGACGTTAGTTCCCCTCTAGGGCTGTGGAGCCCTACATCCGACTACAACTCTTCAATTTCCCTGAATCCGACTTCACCCAAAATGGACACGACTCCACAGCCCTGCGGCCAACTTAGCATGTTATCACGCCCCTGGGGGCTTCATGACATCACCATATAAAGCCGCACACGCGGCACCAGAGAAGCTCAAAGCCACACTTCAATGTATCATGTGACATGTCACAATGATTCCCTTTAATAGATCATGTGATAGGTCATGTGATTAACACATAACGTGCTCTGGTGCACATCTGCAGATGCAAATAGGGAAAGACAATGGGGATGGGTTCCGAATGAATGTGTATAGGTACGTCATGGCGACTGTGCGGGGCACACAAGCTGTATCTATGCCAGGGGCATTGCTAGCGTCCTAAAAGATCGGCACCGAGCCCCAAAGTACATGTCTTCCCATACAACCTCACCACTTTTTAAAAGAAGATCTATACATATATAATTACACTATACCACTGTTGCTAGCACTATAACACACAAAGAAAACCAATATTACCAACATTTCTACTATATAAGGCTAATATAATACTGCAACATAATGTCCACTACCATTACCACTACATAATGAGTACATAATATAATATGACCATTACCTGTACAGAGCGACACATAATACAAAGACTAATAATCCCACCATACACCGAACACCACATAATGACTAAAATGCACTAAGCTAAAGATAAAAAACAGAAAATGTGCTATTAAGACTAATATTACCGCCATTAGCTGATCATATATCATGGTAGATACCAGTGCTGCCAACCACAGTACAGAGATTACAGTGCAGATATGTACAGTATAGTGATTCTGATGGGATCGGTCATTGTCTTCGCCTTTTCCATCTGGTCCAGAGCGACATCTTCTCCAGCAGGGACTCATTTACAGAGACGACAACACAGACAGCTCCGACTTCTCACATCTCCAGCCCCGTCCCCATCTATTCCCAACCTGTACAAACTCCCCATCCTGCAGCTCCTCCGGTGGGGAACAGTGACCCCAATACCTCAAAGATCATATCATTACTATGATTTCCCCTGCACCAATTACTGCTACAAAATCAGTGCACAAGATAAAGGGGGGCCCCTATAAATAATCGTGTCCCAAAGAAAGGAGTAAAGCCCCCAATGTGCTACCTAGCATATAATAATGCCTGATATGCTCCTATGAAAAGTGCCCCCTTCAAGCAACAAATACACTTGAGTGCCCCCTTTAAGTAAGAATATCTCACCAAAAAAGAATGAACTTCCCCTGAAAGCTCCAATCAAAATTAATAATGCACCCATGTAAAATAACGTATTTTTCGGACTATAAAACGCACCGGACCATAAGATGCAGCCAGATGTTAGAGGAGGAAAAAGAGAACATAAAATTAAGCACAAAGTGTGGTTACAACCAGGGCCGGCCTTAGCCTAAATGGTGCCCTGTGCAAAACTGCCTTTTGGTGCCCCCATCCTATTGATTTTTGTACCCAGATTCCCAGGACACAAATGGGAACAGGACGCCATTTTTATATTCTAAAGTCATTTTTTCACATATATTGTACGATAAGCTTTACACTAAAAGGGATCATCTAATTCTGTATATTTATACCGTATCCATGGATATTACATAATGGGTGGTACATGTGAATCTCACCAATAGGGCGATGTGTATCTGAAGAATGAGGCACTGACGCTCTATGTGGAGATTGATGGGACTTCGGTCATCTCTTGGCTGAGAGCGGCGCTGTTCCTGGCTCTATTGATGGGATCAGCATCTATTATACGTTTCTCCCAAATCCTGTAGATCTGCTGACTCACCGTTGCCGGGTTCTCATGTCTCAGGCGATGCAGCACTTGTCACGGTTCCGTGCCTGAGGCTGTGGGGGCCCGGTGGTCAGATCAAAGGGGATGAAAGGATAGGGATGATTCTTGTTTGTCATGACGCCACCTGTGGGAGTCCAGTGATGGCACCAGCGCTGCTTGGGCCTCCGGGGGATGTGCAGCAGCTTGATGGGATGCTCCCCACAGGATGAGCAGGAGTCCCCGGGGCCAGGAGCTGCACCAGATGGAATACTGCAGCTCAGGTTGTTTTGAGTGTGCAGAGTTAATAACAGTTCTGAAGAAAAGCACGTACACTAGATTCCTCTGTAACGGGTCTTTACTGTAACGGTTGGTGTGGTACACTGTATGCAGTCTTTAGATAACGGACCGGGTGATCCCAGCGATGACTGGTGTTAGTTCAGAGCTCCACGGTGTTCCTACCTTACTAACTGTCTTGGTTGCCGTTGTCACCTTAGGGTGCCAGTTCGAGATACGGGGAAGACTTCTGAAGGATTCCCTGCCGGGTGCTACTAACCGGTGTACGGGGCCTGTTTCCCTATGGTGAGTATCTTGCTGGCAAGACAGCTAAGCTGCGGCTGCAGTGAGGTGCTCCTAAAAACCGATTCCTTCACTCTGGTTTACAGAACAGCGATGGACGACTGCCTGCCTCGGAACCGGTGTCAGGTGAGGTTGGGCATGCGTGTTGTTTACCCGTAGCTTGGTTGCTTTGGTTGCCTGTGCTCCGGTTTGGGTCACCGCTTAATGGTGCCCGGCCGGTGAAGTTACTGTGCCAGGGCTGCACGGCACTGTGCAGGTCCCTGTTCTCCCTCCTTCTCCTACGTTGCTCTCCACACGACTCCTACTTCTCCTACGTTACCCACACACTCTACACCTACACTCCTCCCACCAGGACCTGATTGGCCCTCTACTTCTAAGTGGTGCATGTGGTGTATGGAGCTCTGAGTTTAACCATGTCATCACTGAGACGGAAGATATTACATCTTCAGTCAGGGATGCAATACCTTCCTGTGACGCATTCGTTGCGGGGCGCCACACTGCCATAAATATACAAAACTAGAAATAGGCCCGATGCTATTGAATCAGGAGTGCGGTGAAATGAACAGGTGCCGTAGAAATAGTCACTGAATAGTACAGTCCTCTCTCCAGAAACTACACTGTTGTTGCAAGATTTATATGGAGTATACGGTGGCTTAGTGGTTAGCACTGCATACTGTGGCTCAGTGGTTAGCACTGTATATGGTGGCTCAGTGGTTAGCACTGTATATGGTGGCTTAGTGGTCAGCCCTGTATATGGTGGCTTGGTGGTTAGCACTGTATGGTGGTTCAGTGGATAGCACTGTATATGGTGGCTTGGTGGTTAGCACTGTATGGTGGTTCAGTGGATAGCACTGTATATGGTGGCTTGGTGGTTAGCACTGTATGGTGGTTCAGTGGTTAGCACTGTATGGTGGCTCAGTGGTTATCACTGTTTGGTGGCTCAGTGGTTAGCACTGTATATGGTGGCTCAGTGGTTAGCACTAGATATGGTGGCTTAGTGGTCAGCCCTGTATATGGTGGCTTGGTGGTTAGCACTGTATGGTGGTTCAGTGGATAGCACTGTATATGGTGGCTCAGTGGTAGCATTGTATACAGTGGCTGAGTGGTTTGCACTGTAAGTTGGCTCAGTGGTTAGCACTGTATATGTTAGCATTGTATACGGAGGCTCATTGGTTAGCACAGTATATGGTGGCTCATTGGTTAGCACAGTATATGATGCCTCAGTGGTTAGCACTGTATATGGTGGCTCAGTGGTTAGCACTGTATACGGTGGCTCAGTCGTTGGCACTGTATACGGTGGCTCAGTCGTTGGCACTGTATACGGTGGCTCAGTGGTTAGCACTGTATATGGTGGCTCAGTGGTTAGCAGTGTATAGTGACTCAGTGGTTAGCACTGTATACAGTGGCTTGGTGGTTAGCACTGTATGGTGGTTCAGTGGATAGCACTGTATATGGTGGCTTAGTGGATAGCACTGTATATGGTGGCTCAGTGGTTAGCACTGTATACTGTTGGCGGTGACCAATCAGCAAAGCTTCGCTGATTGGTTGCCGCCGGGTCACGGCAACCAACCAGTGCTCTTGGCGCGTGATTTAAATCGCGCTTCACTGATTGGTTGCCGCAATCCGCATGACATCCGTGTGCACGGACCAAAGCCAGAAGATTTGTGTTAAAATAAAAAATGTTGTACTCACCTGCCTCCAGTGCTGTCTTCTCCTCTCACCTCCTCTAGAGCTGTCTGCTCCTTTCACCTCCTCTAGAGCTGTCTGCGCCTCTCACCTGCTCCAGTGCTGTCTGCTCCTCTCACCTCCTCCAGTGCTGTCTGTGACTCACCGTAGCCGGATGCTCACGTCTCAGGCGATGCAGCACTTGTCACGGTTCCGCGTCTGAGGCTGTGGGGCCCGGTGGTCAGATCAAAGGGGATGAAAGGATGGGGATGTTTCTTGATTGTCGTGACACCACCTGTGGGAGTCCGGTGATTGCACCGGTGCTGCTTGGGCCTCCGGGGGATGTGTGGCAGCTTGATGGGATGCTCCCTACAGGATGAGCAGGAGTCCCCGGGGGCAGGAGCTGTACCGGATGGAATACGGCAGCTCGGGTAGTTCTAGGGGTTAACCCAGGAATGATGCACGGACACGTAAAGTCTTTTCTGTACCTTTTACTGGTGACAACAGGTACACTCGACCGGGCGATGAAGTAGACACTACTGGAGATTCCACAGCAAGCAGTGTGTAGGCTTCCGTATGAACACAGTTGTACAGGGTCTGGTGGATATAAAATCCTACCGGACCGAGGTTGTGCGTTCTGGTGGGACATGTTTCACCTGAGTCTGACTGCACTGAGGGCACTATCAAGGGTTGCAAGCTTCGAAGTTCCTTTTCCCCGGGCTCTCATTTGGTGGTACTTCAGGTGTTCAGGGAGCTAAACTCCCTTGTTAGGGTGCTGGTTTCTCTGCAGCCTGCACTGTGGCTCCTGCAGCTCGGACCCAGTGACCGGATTGTTAGGGCGAGTTGTGGTAACTCCTCTGTCCCTGTGAAGTATTTGCCTCCTGTTCCAGTGACTCTTATTGCGTGAGTCCCTCATTTTCTCGGGTGTGCTGGTATGGGCCTAGTGTGGCTTCAGTACCAGGTCAGCTCTCCTAGCTGTTCACAGTTCTAAAGTGACTGCACACTCCACTGTTTCTCCCTCCAGGACCCGTATTTATAGGGGAACTGGCTAAAAGTAACCAGTGGAGCTCCCCCTAGAGGCCTGGGGTGAAAAGGGGTGTTTTAAAAATAAAAAAAAAAAAGGTGTTTTTGTTGTGAGGTCTGCTTGCTGTGTACACTCCATTTGTGTACTAAGAGTTCTGTGGTGCCCCAACCAGGGTGCCAGGGTGCCACATCTGCTCCTCCCACTTGCCTCCAGCGCTGTCTGCTCCTCCCACTTGCCTCCAGCGCTGTCTGCTCCTCTCACTTGCCTCCAGCGCTGTCTGCTCCTCTCACTTGCCTCCAGCGCTGTCTGCTCCTCTCACTTGCCTCCAGCGCTGTCTGCTCCTCTCACTTCCAGGGGCTCATTATGCTCATCTAATATTCACTGCTCTGAGTGCAGCGACCCGGAAGAGAGGAACAGGCAACACAGGAGGGAGGTGAGTATACATTGACAGATATCACCCAGATAACACACAAACATATATAGCACACGGGCAGTGCATGCTCCGTTCACCTCCCATCCCCTGGTCCCCTGTCTTTGCACTGTCTGCACAGGGGGGCAGAGAGAGAGAGTGCATAGGAAGAGCAGAGTGAGATCACACAGGGGAAGCAAAAAGAGAGCGCACAGGGGCAGAGAGCACAAGGGCAGGGAAGAGAGCGCACAGTGTGGAGCAAAGACAGCGCACGATGTGGGGCAAAGAGAGCACATGGCGCAGAAAGAGCGCAAGGGGGAAGAGAGAGTGCAGGGGGCAGGACAGAGAGAGCGCATGGGGCAGGACAGAGAGAGCGCACGGGTTGGGACAGAGATCGCACAGGAAGGGACAGAGAGCAAACGGGGGGGGCAGAGAGAGATCGCACAAGCAAAGAAGAGAGCACATGAGAGAAGACAGCGCACAGGGGAAGACAGGTTAATGAAGAGAGCCTCTATACTGATCGATACACACACACACACACACACACACACACACACACACACACACACACACACCACACACACACACACACACACACACACACACACACACACACACACACACACACACACTACACACACATACACACACATACACACACATACACACACATACACACACATACACACACATACACACACATACACACATACACACACATACACACACATACACACACATACACACACATACACACACATACACACACATACACACACATACACACACATACACACACATACACACACATACACACACATACACCACTACACACACATACACACATATATATACACATATACATATACATACATATACACACACACACACATACATACATATACACACTGTACAGGTGTATAAGGAGAGCCCTGATCACAGGAGCTGACAATCTGACCACACAGCAATGATAAAGAGCCTCTATACTGATCACAATATCTACTATATAATCGTCTAATGTTCTCTGTCTGTTACGCGCCAGACAGAGTCAGCTCATTGGTGGCCGCCGGAGGCGGGCATCAATGAGTGCAGACTATGCAAATAGGCGCGCAAATTCAAAGTTTGAATTTCGCGCCAACTTGCAGCCTGGCGACAGCGGCGCTCAGCGCCAACCAATCAGAGAAGCGGCTCGCTCCATGGCGCCATATTGTATTTGAAATATGGCGCGCGCCGCTTTTCCCCTCAGCCTCCTCCATCCCCTCCATCCTCACAGCCTCCTCCATCCTTACAGCCTCCTCCAGCCTCATCCATCTTCACAGCCTCATCCATCCACACAGCCTCCTCCATCTTCACAGCCTTCTCCATCCTCTCAGCTTCATCCATCTTCACAGCCTCATCCATCCACACAGCCTCCTCCATCCACACAGCCTCCTCCATCCACACAGCCTCCTCCATCCACACAGCCTCCTCCATCCACACAGCCTCCTCCATCCACACAGCCTCCTCCATCCACACAGCCTCCTCCATCCACACAGCCTCCTCCATCCACACAGCCTCCTCCATCCACACAGCCTCCTCCATCCACACAGCCTCCTCCATCCACACAGCCTCCTCCATCCACACAGCCTCCTCCATCCACACAGCCTCCTCCATCCACACAGCCTCCTCCATCCACACAGCCTTCTCCATCCACACAGCCTTCTCCATCCACACAGCCTTCTCCATCCACACAGCCTCCTCCATCCCCTGGGAAGTCCATGTTAGAGTTCGGGGAGATGTAAAAAGAAATAAAAATCTAAATTACTTACTGGTATTGGGGTTTTCAGGAGCCATGACTGCACCACCTGAGAGAGGTTCCACCCATCCAAGACCGGAAACCCCAAAATAAAAAGGATGAACCTCTCCTTTGCTTCAGTTTGGTTTACAGAGCTCGGAGAGTAGTTCATCGAAATCATTAGTATACATGCCACCACCAAAAGAAAATAAACAAACTATACAATAACACCCAAAAACGTGTTCCGTGTAAGAGGGGAGGGATGCGGTGGTGCTGTCGTGGCTCCTGAAAAACCCATTACCGGTAAGTCATTTAGATATTTCCCTCACCGCCATGAGAGCACCACCTGAGAGATTCCAGAGAAAAGAAAATTAGGGTGGGATCACCACTTGAAGATCCCTTCAAGTCAAGCCTGTTAATGCTTGAAGAAGAGGAATAAGCTACAGCTATAGCTTCCCTGAGCCACCACCTAGCCAAGGTACCTTTTGACACCCCCCTTACTTTTGGACTTTTGGTCGTCCCCTGGAAAGAAACAGAGGGCCTGAGAATTTCTCCACTGCTTAGACACTTCTAAAAAGCAAATCAAGGCTCTTCTCAAGTGTAAGGTGTGCAAGACCTCTTCCCTTTGATTAGCTGGATTTTCGCAAAAGAAGGGTAACACAATCTCCTGAACCCTGTGAAAATGTTTTGGTACCTTTGGCAGATAAGAAGGATCTGATCTAAGAATAACCCGGTCTTCCAGAATGTGAGTGTATGGCCCTACTACTGACAGAACCTGCGAATCACTTATTCATCTGGCAGATGTTAATGCCACCAGTCAGACCACTATTAGGGTGAGTACCTTAGATGAGGCTTCAGAAATAGGTTCAATTGGAGGCTTGATCAGGGCATCTAAAACTAAACTAAGATCCCGTGGAGGTAATTTTAGGGCACGGTACTGGAGTGGCTCTCTGACACGACCTAATAAATCTCGACATCCAGGAAGAGGTTGAAAGGGTACAGTTGTATAAGACTCCAAGGGCAGAAACCTGTACCTTGAAGGTGTTAACCGTCAGTCCCAGATCCCAGGGCTGGCGGCAGCACCCTGCGTACCCGGGGGAAGTACTGAGGCCCTGAGCAGCTGGGAGGGCCCAGTGGCCATCAGGGAAGGCAGCCCTGATAAGGAGGGGCTCAGCAGGGACACTCAGCCTGCAGCTGCTGCCAGTGCACATGGCTAACTTGAATGCGATTCAAATTAGCCATGTGCCGGCTTCCATTTGCACTTCCTCCTCAGCCGACTTCAGCAAAATGATGAGTCATCACCCTGCGACCTCATCACACTGCTGCAGCCGTGCTGGCAGTGAGGAGGAGCGTGGACGGGAGCCTGCTGCAATGATGCACAGGGACAGCAACTGAGGAGGACACAGGCTCTGGGGAATTGGAGGGAAGGTAAGCATAACCTTTTTTTTTTTTTTTTTTTACTATGTGCAGCATGATGGGTGATTATAGAGGCTGTCACTGGGCTGCTTGGAGGTTGTGCTGGGCTGTGGAGACTGCTGCTGGGTTATGGAGGTTGCTGCTGGGATATCTGGAGGGTGTGCTATGGAGGCTACTTCTGGGCCACAGAGGCAGCTGCAGGGTTATGGAGGATGTGCTATGGAGGCTGCTGCTGGGACATAGAGGCTACTGCTGGGTTATGGAAGCTGTGCTATGGAGGCTGCTGCTTGGTCATAGAGGCTACTGCTGGGTTATGGAAGCTGTGCTATGGAGGCTGCTGCTGAGGTATATGGAGACTGTGCTATGGAGGCTACTGCTGGGCTATAGAGGCTGCTGCAGGGCCATACAGGCTGTGCTATGGAGGCTGCTGCTGGGCTATACATATATGCATAGGCTGTGCTGGATATATTTTTTTGAGGTTGTGCTATATATAGAATTTGGGAGCTGTGCTGGGCTGTATATTTTATTTGGAGGCTGAGCTGTGCTGTATATGTTATTTGGAGGCTGTACTGTACATATAAAATGGAGGCTGTGCTGTATATATTATTTGGAGACTGTGTTGTGATGTATATATAATATGGAGGCTGTGCTTTGCTGTATATATTATTTTGAGGCTGCCTATATATATTATTTAGAGGCTGTGTTGTGCTGTATATATAACATGGAGACAGCTGCTGTGCTGTATATGTAATATGAAGGCTGTGCTTGGCTATATTTATTATTTGGATGCTGTGCTGGGCATTGGGCTGTATATATTGGAGGCTGCTGCTGGACTGCCACAGCATCCAAATATATACAGCCCAACACAGCCTCCAAATAATATATATAGCAGAACCTCCAAATAATATACATAGCTCAGAGCATCTTTATTATGTATATACAACCCAGCACAGCCTCCAAATATATACAGCCCACTTCATTAATAGGAGTACATTACTTCATGAATTAGGAAATGTACAGGTCCTGTGAGCATCCAACACAAATGTACACACACACACGTATATACACAGAACATACATATTATATAGAATATTATATATACGCTGAGCGCCTATTAATGACATGGGTGAAATTTACTCCAGCAGGTTCATTAATTAAGACTGGCCATGCACAGCGTGTCTTAATAAATCAGGACCATTGTTTTTGGCAGCACATCACCTGGTGTAAACAGGAGAAGTGCTGCCAATAACACGATCTGTATGGGGACACAATGATTTATTAGTGATCGTCCTATCCCAATGATCTATTAGTGATCGTCCTATCCCCAATGATCTATTAGTGATTGTCCTATCCCCAATGATCTAAAGTGGATGTTAGGAGGACCGGGAAGTTCCTTTTCCTGTCACTAGCCTTTTCCATTATGTCATCTAAAGGTTTACCAAAGAGGAAGTCTCCCTCGCAGGGAACCACACATAACTTTGCTTTCGATTACGCGTCTCCTAGCCAATTTTTTAGCCAGACAAGCCTCAATTTTTTAGCCTCAACAAGAAAGGTAGCAGCTCCTTGGACCAGGGAAAAAAAAAGATAAAAAAATCTTCCTTAAGGTACCGTTACACGATTCAAAGTCGTTAAGATCTCACCAACGATTTCACTGGCGCGCGGTCGTTAGGACATCTTTTTGAGATCATTAGTGAGATGTCACACGTACAGATATCGTTAACAACGCACTAACGATGTGGCGAGCAGCTATCATTCGCACCCAGCGAATGATACTTGTTTACTGATGTGAATAGGCGAAGTTGTTAACAACATAGTTATCGCGGTGTCACACACAACGATGCAGCAGGTTGGCTCTGCGCAGAGCCACTTGGGGAGGGTGGGGGGTGACACACCAGGAAAGAACGAGGGAGCCCTCTGCCGGTAAGCCTGTGCTGGTCGGTGTGTGAGCCCCAGAGGGGGCAGAGACACGAACAGGCTCACCTGAATGATGGCCCTGTAGATTTCACAT
Organism: Allobates femoralis; assembly: GCA_033576535.1. Classification (NCBI taxonomy): domain Eukaryota; kingdom Metazoa; phylum Chordata; class Amphibia; order Anura; family Aromobatidae; genus Allobates; species Allobates femoralis. The sequence goes on from JARQOC010000003.1 coordinate 166,838,410, forward strand.
CCTCAACCCAGGCTGCTAGAGGGAGGCTGAGGAGTGCAGCGATGCAGGCAGGTGCAGGTCCTCAACCCAGGCTGCCAGGAGGAAGGCTCGGGAGTGCAGCGGTGCAGGCTGATGCAGACTGTGCAGATTTCAACCCAGGTCCCTGTGGGGGAAGACTGGGGGGTAACCAGGCTCAGACAAATCGCTGCAGTGCAGGGATCTACGCTTGGTGCGGAAGGGGATACGGGGAGGCGACACTCCGTGTGCCCGTCCGTTGTCTGTTGCGGGATATTAGAACCTGAAGGAACTGTCACTAAGTGGAAAAAAGTGTTGTCCCAGTGATCCATCCTCACATGAGGGGGTAATGTGGATGCGACACTCTGCGTTTTCGAATGTTGTAGGTTGAGGGAAAGTGGTACCCTGAGGGGTGCAGTCGCCCTTCTCAGGAAAAATTCCAGAAGCAAGGATAGATGTGCCTCCTGCAGACACTAAGCTAAAACTGGTGTGGTCTGGCCCAGCCAGGGAATGTGTACTGCAGAGGAGAAGCTAACTGTTTCACATTTACTTAGTGTCAGCCTCCTATGGATCAGCAGCATAACGCCCATGGTCCTGTGTCCCTAATGAGGCGATATTTTTCTCTATCTTTCTAGATTTACCACTAACAAAGTCCAATATGGTCAGGAAAAAACAATTTGGAGATTGTTCCATTAGTACAGAGAATCCCTCTCACCTCTGTACTGCACTGCCAAGACTCACAACCATTAGGCAGTGTTGAAATTAAAATGCCTTGGAGATGTCACACAGATGAAGAGTTGTGGACAGCCATGAAGATCGAGTCTCAGCAATGGCTGTCTTCACTAAACCTGGAGCCAGAGATGGCAGTGTGCAATAACGATGCAAACGTGGTGGCGGCCCTACGCCAGGGCAAACTTACACACGTCCCTTGCATGGCTCACGTTCTCAATCTTGCTGCGCATCAATTTCAAGGCCACTATACCAGCCTGGATACACTGCTACAGAGAAGAGTCGTTGAGTGCTGACTTCCGCCGTTCACACCCCGCAGCCCACCGACTTGCATTGCTGCAGAGGCTTTTCCGCCCACCAATTATCCGATTGATATGCAATATGCTGGCACAATGAATTCAGCTCTGCACGTGGCAGCAGTGACGAGCCATGATGCATACCCTGGGTCATTGCAGTCTGGAAATGGGGGTAAATCATGCTTGTGGAGTGGGCAGGCTTGGTGACTAAGGTGGTTAGTGCTGATGATATTCATGAGCATCGCTATTCCAGTTCCCTGCTCTAGACACTCAGCTATGCTGATGGTTATTTCGTCCCACCGCCTGCATTGACTACGACTGTACAATTTCTGTGACAATAAAACAATTTTATTAAAAATCGTTTAAGAAAACAAATGGCTGAACAATCGACTGATGTCCGACATACTGATAATTTGTTTCTAGTATATACAAAAAGTCCTGAAGAATAGAACAATGCTTCCAATGGCCTTTGGTCACTCATTTCCACGTCTGCTTTTTTTGTGACTCTTCTTTGACCTAAAGAAAAACAAAAGAGATTCATTGAGGTTTAAATGAGTGGCCCCTCTGGTCTCAAGATTTTCTAATTGCTGGCCAAAATAAAAGAAAACCATATTAGGCTGCTTTCACACTGCAGTTTTCTCACTGATCAGTGTCCATCCAGTTTGTGTGCCAAAACTAGGAGAGGAACCAGGAGAGGAACTTGCAGAGAAAAAGTATAACTGAAAGATTGACACCTGATCTGGGTTTTGGAGTCACTCCTGGTTTTGGTACACAAACCGGATGGACACTGATCAGGAAAAAACTACAGTGTCTTTCTCTAGACAAAAGCCTGAAATTGGGCATAGTGAACTGCAAATCTCAATTTGACATACAAGTACTGTCTATATCTGCATTAATTATTTTATTACGAGTTTTTTTTAAAATTTTTTTTGTTTTTACAGATGGCAGAAAATATGGAAGTTTTGTAACCAACTGCAAATTTTCCATTGTAATTAAACCAATTTTTCATACACCATGTTTGTCCCGAAGTAAAAAAGTAACTTGAATGAGCACTGCCAATGATTAAAGGATATCTGTCACCAGGTTTTTTCCCATAAAAGCTGCAGCCACCACCAGTAAGCCCTTATATCCTGAATTCTAGAATAATATATACAAGTCCCTAGGCCAAGGGTGGGCAACTCCAGGCCTCGTGGGCCGCACCCACTGCAGGTTTTCAAGATTTCCTTAGTATTTCAGAGTTGGTAATGTAATCTTCTGCAGAGGTGGTGATTCCAACTGTTAAATACTAAGGAAATCCTGAACTGTTTACGGTCCTTAAAGACAGGAGTTGCCCATCCCTGCCCTAGGCCAATCTGTAAAAACAAAAGAAAGCTTTTATTATTCTTATCTATGCGTCACGCTGATCTTGATTCGGCATCTTTTCTCTTCTTGCAATCACAGTCCTCCTTCTCTGCTTCTTGTGGACGATGCGTCCTACATCATCTATTCACTGGCCTTCATAGCGCCCCTGCGCACTTCTCTCTACCCTACTGATGGCAGTAAATGTACTGCTCAAGCACATGTCAAACAACACCTGCGCATGCTCACTTCCCAGGCGATCTTTGACGTTTCCCGCACCTTCGAATTACAATACTTTGCTCTGCTCTCGGCAGATAACAGAGGTGCATGCGCGCAGGAGCACAATGGATGAAACTATGTGAATGACGTAGGATATGTCATCCACACGAAGCAAGGAAGGAGGACAGCAATCACAAGAAGACAGGAGACACCAGATCAAGACCAGCATTGCCCATCAGACCGGACCAACCTGTAGGTGAGCATAATAAAAACCTCTTTATTTTAGATGTTATACAGATCGGCCTGGCAATGTACATACAATATTCTAGAATGCTGTATATAAGGGATTACTGGTGGTGGACGCAACTTATTGGGGGCAAAACATGATGACAAGTTCACTTTAACACTGTTTAATCCCTGTAATATAGGCACCTCCAGTACCATAGCTATTTTGTCCTTCATTCCCAGCTAAGTGACTGCCTGAAACATCAGACGCAGCATCAGATGAGTATTAGAAAATTTTAGAATAGACTATAAAAGTTATCCCATTTACCTTTCTGGAGATTTTGAGTGGCTTCTGTGTCTGTGACTTCGATGATGTCCTATTAATAACACACAATAGTTTAGTTACAATTATTTAGGAGTTGTAAAAGCGCTGCTATAGGGCTCATATGGGGTAACAATGTCATGCAAGCCCAGAAGAGTCACTGCTGGAGGCAGGTAGAAGGCGTGATTTTATAAGGTGGGACTACTTTATTTAAAAAGGGTTATCCAGATAGTGATTTTAGTAACAGATGAAAATCGTAATACATAGTAATTTTTGCAAGTCAGAAACAATATCTGCAAAGCCGAAATCTCATTTAACAAAAAGTGGACTCCAACTGTGTTGCACAAACAGGCCATCTATCTCATGAACTGAATTAAGACTGAGTTTAGATGGGGAGACCCAGGGTTGATCCGGAAATCACAGTTTCTACAAGTTCCTCCACTGGCCATGAAAACAGGACATGTGAATTCAGAAATGGAAAGCTATATGGATCTCAAAAAACCCTTAGGATTTGTTCACATCTGATGGATTTGATGCAGATTTCAACATAAAATGGAACCTACAGAGGATTACAGATGCAGGGAAAATAAATCTAATTTCAAAAGTCTAATCCACATACAGCGGATAATTTCTATACAGCATGGCAATATTCTTCAGATTTTACTTTGGATTTCACCCTTTAAAATAGAATGTTGAAATCTGCAGCAAATCCATAGGTCATGCTCCATCATGTGTGAGCCTTCCTTCAGTGGCCCCATACATAAATATTAAGAAATGGTTAAAGAAAAAAACCTGGAGATTTAGATTTTGATCGATGGCGCCGTTCTCTCGATCTGCTGCGGTGTCTCCTTGGACTCTTGCTGCGATGTCGCTCTCTATGGAGTGGAAAAGGATTAGGGGTGAAAACTTAATTCTGTCTCTTCCCCATTATCCAATAGAATGTAAGTCCACAAGGGCAGGGTCCTCTCCCCTCTGTACCAGTCTGTTATTGTCAACTAGCTGGGAGCCCGATGCACATGCATCGGGATTCTAGAACGTCGAGTCTCTGACTCGCAATGCCCGCTCTGCGGGCATTGCGAGTCGATTTAGAACTGCTCGCAATGGCCGCTTCGCGGCCAATGCTTCGCGCGTATCCACATGACCACGCCGGAAGTCGAAGGGGCAAAAAAGCTATTCGCAATTATATAAAATAGATTTGTTTACTGTAAACTATATCTATAATTTTGTATGTAATCCTTTCTCATGAACAGCACCATGGAATTATTGGTGCTATATAAATAATAATAACAACAATAATGAAAGGACATATGAATTCTATAATACAAGTGGAACCTTGGTTTACAAGCATAATTCATTCCGGGAATGTGCTTGTAATCCAAATCCCTTGATATCAAAGCAAACTTTCCCATGAGAAGTAAGTGTTTGCTTTTGTATTATTTATATATATATATATATATATATATATATATATATATATATATATATATATATATATTTTATACACATGTACAGGAAGTTAATCAGTTAAAGCAGGGGTCTCAAACTCGCGGCCCGCGGGCCGCATGCGGACCCTGGGGCTTCCCTGTGCGGCCCCCGGCACCTTGGACAATTGACCATGCTGACGGCGGTCCAGTGCATGGGGCCGCCGCGGTCTCTGCTATAATATTACTTCCGGCCGCTGCCCGCTTCACTCCGACGCTCGCTCTGCCCCTCTGTAAGTTCAATGCAAGCCGTCAGCCAATGAGAGGCCCGCAGGTGACGTCATACACCGAGGTCACCTGCGGGCCTCTCATTGGCTGACTGCGGCTTGCATTGAACTGGCACATCAGCAGAGCGAGCGGCAGAGTGAAGCGGCCGGAAGTAAGATTATAGCAGAGACCACGGCGGTCCCATGCATGGGACCGCCGCCAGCATGGTTAGCATAGCAAAAGTATGTGTGTGTTAATGTGTGTGCCTGTGTGCCTGCCTGTGAGAGTGCCTGTGTGCCTGCCTGTGAGAGTGCCTGTGTGCCTGCCTGTGAGAGTGCCTGTGTGCCTGCCTGTGAGTGTGCCTGCCTGTTAGCCTGCCTACCTGTGTGCCTGCCTGTTAGCCTGCCTACCTGTGTGCCTGCCTGTGAGCCTGCCCGTGAGCCTGCCCGTGAGCCTGCCCGTGAGCATGCCCGTGTGCCTGCCCGTGTGCCTGTTAGCCTGCCTGCCCATGTGCCTGCCCGTGTGCCTGCCTGTGAGAGTGCCTGCCTGTGAGAGTGCCTGCCTGTGAGAGTGCCTGCCTGTGAGAGTGCCTGCCTGTGAGAGTGCCTGCCTGTGAGTTTGTACAGAAGTGTGTGATTATAACAGAAGAGCTAGAGCACAGGAGGCACACGTTTAACTTTGATATACCACAACACGTTTCCACGGCAGTCCGCCGTCTTCATCAGGTGGATTTACGTGATGAAGACGGCGGACCGCCGTGGAAATGCATTGTGGTATATCAAAGGTAATTAAACGTGTGCCTCCTGTGCTCTTGCGCTTCTGTTATAATCTCACACTTCTGTACAAATATCATATCCCCATCCTAGGGTTGCAGCAGGAGCAGCTGTGAACCAGAGTCACCGCTAACAGAATCCAAAGGACCTGCGGTGACGTAGCTGAGAACGGCACAGGGGCAGGTGATCGGCTTGCTCGATTCACCTGACTGGAAGAAGGAGCTGCTCGTGGAGGAAACCCCGAATGCTGGAGTCCGGAGCCTTCCACTGCGATACGCCGAGGTTGTGCAGGGTTGCACAACCTTCAAAGGTGAGATGCGAACCCCCCACATCTGTTATTGTCGCCCACACTAGACCACCAGGTACCGCTCATCGGTTGTTGTCCCCCCCCCCCTTTTGTTCCACATGAGTGACAGTGAGTGAGTGTGTTAGTGTGTGATAAGAATTCAGACCAGGTTGGGGACATCAGTAAAAAAGGGGTCCACCATAGGGGACATTACTGCACTATGGGGGTGAGGATGGTGACATCACTACAAAAGGCGCCAGAATGTGGACATTACTACACTGTGGGGGCCAGGATGGGGACATCGCTACAAAAGGGGATCAGCATGGGGGACATTACTACACTATGGGGGCCAGGATGGGGGACATTACTACAAAAGGGGACCAGCATGGAGGACATTATTACAAAAGGGGACCAGCATGGAGGACATTACTACACTATGGGGACATCACTATAAAAGGGGATCAGCATGGGGGACATCACTACAAAAGGGGACCAGCATGGGGGACATTACTACACTATGGGGGCCAGGATGGGGGAGATTACTACAAAAGGGGACCAGCATGGAGGACATTATTACAAAATGGGACCAGCATGGGGAACAATACTGCAAAAGGGGACCAGGTTGGGGATATTAGTACAAGAGGGGGACCAAAATGGGGACATTACTACAAGAAAGGGGTCAGGATTTTGACATTACACATTGAGCAAAAAAATCTGGTATTACTAAAAATGTCACTTAGGCTGCTTTCACATCACGTTTTGCGCTGTTCGCGGCAGTTGCGGTGAAAAAAGACGCAACTGCCGCGTGTGACGACCCCGCTGTAAGGCTGAGCTGCTGGTAAGGCAGCACCCCGAGAACCCCGAGACCCTTAACCCCTATACAGGGATCTGGAATTATAGCGGGGCCCCGGAGGTAGCTACCTATGGGAGCAGCAGAGCAGGGAGGTCGTCTGGGAAGGGAAAAATCAGGAAGCGAAGAACGTAGTCAGGAGTCCGAGTCAAAACCGAGAGGGCAGTGAAGGTACAAAATCGTCAGGCGGTACAGAGTCGAAAATCCAGGCAAAGGTCAGAGTCAAAACCGAGAGGGCAGTGAAGGTACAAAATCGTCAGGCGGTACAGAGTCGAAAATCCAGGCAAAGGTCAGAGTCAAAGCAAATACACACTATGTCACTTGGGGAACCAAAACTATATCTGGCGGCCTGCAAGACAGGCTCCAATGTATTTGAAGGGTGCGGCTACCTCCCATAGGCTGGAGCTCACAGCCTGATGACCTCATCCGGACCGCCCCTAGAGCCAGGCCAGATGGAGATGCACGACTGGCTCCACCCATCCCACCTCTGACAGAAGAACGCAGGCTGCGCCTAACGGACACCTCTGCAGGGCCCGCTCTTCTGCGACCAACACCACCCAGAGGGGAAACGCAGCGGCGCTCAGCGACAGAGGCAGACGTCGCTGGAGCTGGTCCATATGTGGACAAGGCCCTCCTATCACCAGCACCACCAGACGAAGGAATCCGGCTCCCCCCAGCGGCCGTGGCAGGAACACCGGCCACCGAGTCCAATGGCGATGTGACAGTACCCCCCCCTCTACGAGGGGCCTCCGGACCCACAAAACCCGGTTTATTGGGATGAAGAAGATGAAACTTCCGGATCAAACCCTTGGCATGGATATTACGGGCAGGCACCCAGGACCTCTCCTCCGGACCATAGCCCTTCCAATGTACCAGATACTGCACGGATCCTCTCACTAAGCGGGAATCAAGGATCCGCTGAACTTCGTATTCCACGGCACCCCCGACCAAGACCGGAGGAGGAGGGGACCGGACAGGACGAATCGGAGATCGGTACAATTTGAGAAGGGATTTATGGAATACATTGGGCAGTTTGAACGATTGAGGGAGCTTCAGACGAAAGGCTACAGGGTTAATCACGTCGATTATTTCGTACGGACCAATAAACCTGGGACCTAGTTTGGCAGACGGCACTTTGAGCTTGATATTTTTCGTGGACAACCAAACTTTGTCCCCAACTCCCAGGTCCGGACCCTTGGAACGCCGTTTATTAGCAGAAGACGCCTGCCTAGTCTGAGCCCCCTTTAAGTTTTTGTTCACTTCAGACCAGATAGTCTTTAACTGATCTACGGACCTTTCTACCCCAGGGACGTCAGAAAGCCTAGAAGAAAATGAACAAAAGCGCGGGTGCAGCCCATGATTACAGTAGAAAGGGGTGGTCTTGATGGACTCCTGGTACTGGTTATTCATGGCGAATTCTGCTAGTGGCAGATGTTCCACCCAATCAGATTGCTGCTCAGAGACATAACAACGTAGATACTGTTCGAGAGCTTGATTATCGCGCTCGGTTTGACCATTGGTTTCAGGGTGATAGGCAGAAGAAAAGGAATAGTCAATTCCAATCCGTTTACAGAATGCCCTCCAAAACTTAGAAACGAACTGGGTGCCCCTGTCAGAAACAATATTCACAGGAACACCATGCAATCGCACAACATGATTAATGAATACTTTGCTCAGGGTCTCGGAATTAGGTAACCCGGACAGCGGAACAAAATGACACTGCTTGCTGAATCTGTCTACCACTACCCAGATACAAGTCTTCCCTTCTGAGAGTGGCAGGTCAGTAATAAAATCCATGGAGATATGAGTCCAAGGACCCTCAGGGGTAGGCAAGGACTGGAGCAACCCAGCGGGGCGGTTGCGGGGAGTCTTAGCGCGAGCACAGGTTTCACAAGCCAGTACATATTCCTTACAGTCCTTTACTATGGTTGGCCACCACAAATTCCTGGTTACAAGTCTGATGGTGTTATTGATACCAGGATGCCCTGCGAGGACAGAATCATGAGCTTCCTTAAGGACTTTGAGGCGGTATGTGGCAGGGACGAATAGTTTCTGGGCAGGAGTAGTGTCAGGGGCCTGTTCTGGAGATCTACGAATCTCTTCCAGAAGGTCCAAGGACACAGCCGAGACAACAATCCCCTTGGCTAAAATGGGAGTCGGTTCAACGTCCCCGACTTGTATGGGGCAAAAACTTCGAGACAGGGCATCAGCCCTCACATTTTTGGTACCTGGTCGGAAAGTGATAACAAAATCAAATCTGGAGAAGAACAAAGCCCACCTAGCCTGTCTAGGATTCAGTCTTTTTGCTGACTCCAAGTAGGTCAGGTTTTTGTGGTCAGTGATTACGGTAATCTTATGTTTGGCGCCTTCGAGGAAGTGGCGCCATTCCTCGAAGGCCCATTTGATTGCCAACAACTCTCGGTTACCTATGTCATAATTCATCTCGGTAGATGAAAATTTTCGGGAAAAGAAGGCACACGGACGAAGCTGAGTGAGGGATGCAGTGCCTTGTGACAGCACTGCTCCCACTCCAACTTCAGAGGCATCTACCTCTACAATGAACGGGCGGTCCAGATCAGGCTGAACCAATATTGGGTCAGAGGAGAAACATTCCTTTAATTTAGAAAATGCATAAATTGCTTCAGACTTCCAATTAACCACATCCGCCCCTTTACGTGTCAAATCAGTGAGAGGTTTGGCTATCTCGGAAAACCCTTTAATAAATTTGCGGTAATAGTTAGCGAAACCCAAAAATCGCTGCAGTGCCTTCAGAGACTTGGGTTGTACCCATTCCTTAATGGGTTTAATTTTGGCAGGATCCATGCGAAAACCTTTAGCAGATATAATATACCCCAAAAAGTTTATCGCCTCCTCCATGAAGACACATTTCTCTAATTTGGCGAATAGAGAATGCTCTCTGAGTCTTTGGAGCACAGTACGGACATGTCGGACGTGTGACCAAAGACCAGGAGAAAAAACCAGAATGTCGTCCAAATAAACGACTACATATACACCACTGATGTCTCTGAATATATCGTTCACGAAATTCTGAAAAACTGCAGGTGCGTTGCTTTAACCCGAACGGCATTACGAGATACTCAAAATGGCCGAGAGGCGTATTGAACGCGGTCTTCCACTCATCGCCTTCTTTTATACGGACCAGGTTATATGCTCCCCTGAGGTCCAGTTTAGTGAAATACCTGGCTCCCAACAGCTGATTATAAAGATCAGGGATGAGTGGAAGAGGATACTGGTTTTTCACAGTGATCGCGTTTAATTCGCGGTAATCAATGCAAGGTCTGAGGCCGCCATCTTTCTTTCCCACAAAAAAGAAACCGGCCCCTACTGGTGAGGTGGACGGTCTAATATACCCTTTTCTCAGACTGTCTGCAATGTAATCATTCATAGCCTGACGTTCAGGACCAGAGAGATTAAATATTCTCCCCTTTGGGAGACGAGAAGCAGGTATCAAATCTATGGCGCAATCATACTTTCTGTGAGGGGGTAATTTCTCTGATTCCTGAATAGAAAATACATCCTCAAAATCTCTAAAGGCAAATGGTACAAATGGAGGAGTCTTGACCTTCACTTGGTTTACAGATAGCGAGATACAGTGTTCCTGACACTTTGGGCTCCAGCGCACGATGTCACCCAAGTGCCAGTCTATGACTGGGTTATGTTTGCGTAACCATGGCATGCCCAGGACTACTGCAGATGATAAATTATTGATAGCAAAAAATGACACATTTTCAACATGTAAAGACCCCACCAGCATTGACACTTCCTCAGTGACAAATTCCACTTCACCCTGGATGAGGGGAGTGCCATTAACTGCGGTGGTTCTAATGGGGGCATTAAGCCTCAGCAGTGGTACACCAAGAGTCCTAGCTACCTGGGGATCTATGAAATTGCCCTCTGAACCACTGTCAACATAAGCCTCTAAACACACAGATTTCTTAAGGTAAGATAAAGAAATAGGTAATAAAACTTTGGCAGCATCTGCTGGCAATACCTGTGCACCCGGGCAGGCAGAGCCAGAGCCCCCCAGGTGCTGACATCCAGGGTATGAGGCCTTCTGATCTCCAGTGTTCCTGCAGAGGACTCCAGCTTCTGGCTTGTACAGCATGTTGAATGAGATGATGGGAGTGTTCCTCCACAGGACTGAGAAGCTAGACACAGGCAGGTGCCTTGAGGGAGCAATCAGCAGACACAGCTCAGAGAAAAGAAAAAAAAAACCATTGGGAAAAGGTAAAAGGAATGCTTTATATATATAGTCTATCTATATATATAAAGAATGGTGGGCCAGATATAATGTGACGACCCCGCTGTAAGGCTGAGCTGCTGGTAAGGCAGCACCCCGAGAACCCGAGACCCTTAACCCCTATACAGGGATCTGGAATTATAGCGGGGCCCCGGAGGTAGCTACCTATGGGAGCAGCAGAGCAGGGAGGTCGTCTGGGAAGGGAAAAATCAGGAAGCGAAGAACGTAGTCAGGAGTCCGAGTCAAAACCGAGAGGGCAGTGAAGGTACAAAATCGTCAGGCGGTACAGAGTCGAAAATCCAGGCAAAGGTCAGAGTCAAAACCGAGAGGGCAGCGAAGGTACAAAATCGTCAGGCGGTACAGAGTCGAAAATCCAGGCAAAGGTCAGAGTCAAAGCAAATACACACTATGTCACTTGGGGAACCAAAACTATATCTGGCGGCCTGCAAGACAGGCTCCAATGTATTTGAAGGGTGCGGCTACCTCCCATAGGCTGGAGCTCACAGCCTGATGACCTCATCCGGACCGCCCCTAGAGCCAGGCCAGATGGAGATGCACGACTGGCTCCACCCATCCCACCTCTGACAGAAGAACGCAGGCTGCGCCTAACGGACACCTCTGCAGGGCCCGCTCTTCTGCGACCAACACCACCCAGAGGGGAAACGCAGCGGCGCTCAGCGACAGAGGCAGACGTCGCTGGAGCTGGTCCATATGTGGACAAGGCCCTCCTATCACCAGCACCACCAGACGAAGGAATCCGGCTCCCCCCAGCGGCCGTGGCAGGAACACCGGCCACCGTGTCCAATGGCGATGTGACACCGCGATTACCGCATAACGGCCGCGATCGTGGCACACTTGCGGCAAGCCCCATACAATGTCTATAGGGCTTGCGGTAAGTGTGCGGCAGGTGCGGTTTCGGCACTTGCGGCAGGTGCGGGCGCGAAAAAACCGCGGTATGCAGCATTTTTTTTTTGCAGCCGCAAGTGCTGAAACCGCACTTGCTGCACACTTACCGCTAGCCCCATAGACATTGTATGGGGCTTGCCGCAAGTGTGCCACGATCGCGGCCGTTATGCTGTAATCGCGGTAGTTGCGTTTATTTCACCGCAACTGCCGCGATCAGCATTTACCGCTGATGTGAAAGCAGCCTTAGTCCTACAAGCAATGCGGCCCCCCGATATCAATATTTTTCTATGTGCGGCCCACCAACCCAGCAGAGTTTGAGACCCCTGAGTTAAAGTAAATAAAGTTGGTTTAGTAGCAGCGTCACACATGTACAGTACCAAGTATAGAGGCTCTATGTTCAAAGTGCAGTGAACATGCAAAGGCCAGAACCCTGAAAAGGGGAGACGACTGCGATTGATGGCTTATGTGCATGCGCTAGAAGTGGTATTACTAGTACTGTACTGTGAGTGCAGGGAGGGAGGTACAGTAATGTTGAGGGGTGGGGAGGGATTATATAATGCTCTTATTGCAAATCTTTCTTGTATGCCAAGTTGCAATTATTAAAAATGTTAGCTTGTCTTGCTAAATACTCTCAGACTAAGTTACTTATAATCCAAGGTTCCACTGCATATGTGTGTGAAAAAAATAAAGAAGGGGAACCTTTTTAAGAAAAAAAAAAAAAAAAATGTAATTCATTCCGATTTAGGGACCAGTTACTTCACCACTCATGGTCTACACTCAGATAACGGCCTAGGACTCTGTATAATTCTAGGAGATAAATGCAGTTCTTAACTTACCTTCTTCTCTTAGGCGAACGACTTCTCCTAAAATAAACAAAAAAAAAAGAAACCACATGTCTATATAAATATATTATTGTTACTCATAATAATACACATATATTATACATCCCCATATATATTATACATACAAAATATAAATATTTCGCCAGAAACACGCAAGACGGAACATGTGCTGTTCTTGGACCTTTTACTATGTTTTCAATAACGTGAAATAAACACAGGATTTTATTTTAACTATTCCCAGATTGATGTGCTGATGACAGCTAAAATCAGAACAGGCTGTCCCCTTTGGGCAATCGATTTTTCAGAATGGTTCTCCATGGATAGCAGCACCACATACAACAATTAGGGGCCTGTCACACGTTGCCACCTCGCCGGAGATGTCGGTGGCGACTGGCAGGAGCGCGCACGCTATGGCGCCCCGCGTTTACACAGGGAGACACCTCCGGCGATGCACCGGAGAGCTGACAGGCAGCATCGCCGCCGGGGGTGTCTCAAAACCCTAGCAGAGATGCAGTACAATCGGAACCTATGGCTCCCATCGCCTGTCAGGTCGCCGGCGGCCGTTTACATGGGGCAATGTGTGCACATCGCCCTAGATCAGCCGCCTGGTTTCAGAGCACTGCTCTGAAACCAGGCGATCAGTAAAAGGAGTCGCCATTGCCTAATTATATTACGCGATGCAGGAGCGATATTGGTGTTGATAGGCCACGCCCCTGCATCGCCTAACAAATCGGCGGTACCGTCGCCACGTGTGACGGTACAGTTAGTGATCTGTTTTGCATTACCTTCTTGGAGAACGGCTACGGCTCCTCCTGTATCGGGGTGAAGGAGTCCTCCTTGGTCTGTCGAGGTCTCTGTAGCCTCGTCTGTGATGCTCTGGAGTAGGATCTCTGCCCTAAAGCCAAAAAAGGTATAAAAATCTCAACTCTCTCCTGATAAACCTATCTTTATAGCAACCCAGCAACCATCTCTGAAACTCAAATGTATTTTCCCTCCAATCATCATTTTTCTGCTTTGGACAATCCCTCTATGATAGAACCCACTGACAATGAACTGATAAAAACTTGGGAGAAAAGATGATGGTTGCAATCATACATATCCTCATCACCAGCATCTAATCTCACAAACCTTTTCATCATCATCCTCCTCTTCCTCGCTAGATTCAACATCATCCATATCTTCTTCCAATGCGCTGATGCGGGGATCCAGCTGCTCGGTTTCCTCAAGCACGTAACGTTTCTAATGAGAATCAAACTGTCAGGTAAGATATTAAATATGGACCCTAAAAACAGAGGCAACCAGTCATTTTTGAAAATTAGAGGCAGATCCCACCTGTGTAATGCCTATTAAAGGGAACCAACCAGCAGGATTTAGAGCTATAAAGTGAAGCCAGTGCCTTATAGACTCTGGGTTGGTGAGTGCAATCATACCTTTACCTGAATGATTCAAGATTTGATTGCAGAGAAAAGTGTTATAAAGAGGGAGGGGAGGAGATGGACCAAGTGTGCAGTACAGCGTCACTATGTGGGGTTGGGTTATTTTTATTACACCCCTGTGGGCTTTAAGTCAAACCCTCCTCCCTCCCTGCCACTATTTAGCACTGCAGCCCCAGGACACCTGACATTGTGCATGCCGATACCGGTATGTCAGGCGTCCTGTGTGCGCCCGAGTTTACACTTCCGCCCTCTGTCATTTACAATCATTCCACATTAATGAGTAAAACAAGGAAACGAAAAACAGAAACTGCATAAATACCTGTAAGCGCGGTAATATAACGTCACAGAGCCGTTCACTGTGGAGGAGCTTGTCTATGAATTCATCCACATGCATCAGCTCAAATTCTAGGGGTGAAATCACAAGAACAGATCATTTATCTGAGAACTGTAGTAGTTTTCAGATTACAAGATGCACTTTTGTTCTCCCAGATGGGGGATGCGTGTTATAATGTGGCGGCGGCGCATATTGTATGTGTCTTTATTCATTTTCAGAAGGTAAAGCCTTATCTCTGCTACCTGATGATGAATCCGTGGAAAACACGGATCAATGGGCATCAGTGGCATCTGTTGGCACTGATCTGTGCCTGCCCGTGTGATCCTTAAAATTCAGGGATCACCACGGATGTGAAAAAAATGTGATGTGAAAGCAGCCTAACTTTCCATGAGGAAACAAGAATGGCCAATGATCTACTACACCAGAAATCCAGCTGCATCAGTTACTAAAAACACTTGCAGAAAAATTACCTCCATTCCGGTTCTGAGTCTTGATCTTACGATAGTCGTTATAGAGCGGCTCCAGATATTTGTAGCAGTCACTGGCTGTACCAGTCAACCGCATGTAGAGGGCGCCCAATGCGCGCACATACCTGCAAGGAAGGATGGTCTCAGCACATCGCTCTATAATTAAAGTTAATCTGCCAGATCTCTAATCTGAAGGAAAGATGTGGATCCTAGAAATATGTACAAGGGGCATTTTATCCCGGCCCGCACAGAACCAGGGAGGGGATAGAGCATCTCCAAGCTCACGCAGAGTCGGGGACAGTTTCTCCCAACTAATTCAGAGCTGGGTGGTCAAGAGACTGTGTCTCATGACTAGTGATGGGCGAATCCTAAATTACTCGGAATCGCTTGACTCTAGCGAGTCCGAGCACAGGACTCGCTACTCGTTGCGAGTCTAGCGAGTCCAATGTTAATGAATGGGGAAGCGAGTAATAGCGAGTAGTGTGAGATTTACAAATCGCAGATGTGTCTCGGAAGCTTCAGCCTGAAGCAATCCTAGTTTTGTCATTTATTTGCATTGGACTCGTTTACTTTGCAACTGTAATCGCTGGGAAACTCGCACAGATAAGAGTCCTGTCTCCTCAGTGTGCTGGCTGCCACAGCTCCAGGGTCCTAGAGCCTGCCTGCTGCCTGATGTAGCAGTGCTGAGATTGTTCCAGTCTGCTCATTCCTGTGTACAGACATGATGTCTGTGCACAGGATGATGTAGCAGAGCTGAGATTGTTCTCAGTCTGCTCATTCCCTGTGTACAGACATGAATGTCTGTGCACAGAGATGATGTAGCAGAGCTGAGATTGTTCTCAGTCTGCTTATTCCCTGTGCATAGACATCTATATTTATGCACAGGGGATGTAGCAGAGAGGACATCGCGTTTTGGACTGCGTCGGACGGAAGAGGATTTTTTTAATTAAAGATGGAGTCCCTAATGGCTTTTTTTTTTTTATTTCTAATAAAAAATTTTCCTTGTGTGGTGTTTTTTTTTAAACAATTTAATAGAAATTCATGGCGGTCATGTCTAATATTGGCGTGACCGCCATAAATTTCGGGCTTAGGGCCAGCTGATAATACAAAGCTGGCCCTAACCTCTTTATTACCCAGCGTGCCATCGCTACCAGGGCCGCTGGAAGAGCGGGGTTCAGCGCCAGAGGATGGCGCTTCAATGAACGCGCCATCTTCTGGGGCGGCTGCAGGCTGCAATTTGCAGCGGGGGGTGCCCAGAAAGCTTGGGCATCCCTGCGCTGCGGATTCCAGCCCCAACTGCTTAGCTGTACCTGGCTAGACATAGAAATTGCGCGGAGCCCCACGCATTTTTTTTTTATTATTTATGAAATTCTGAGATTCTGACTCTGAGACTCTGACTCTGAGACTCTGACTCTGAAATTCATGAAATAATAAAAAAAAAATGCGTGGGGCTCCGCACAATTTCTATGTCTAGCCAGGTACAGCTAAGCAGCTGGGGGCTGGAATCCGCAGCGCAGGGATGCCCAAGGTTTCTGGGCACCCCCCCGCTGCAAATTGCAGCCCGCAGCCGCCCCAGAAGATGGCGGTTCATTGAAGCGCCATCCTCTGGCGCTGAACCCCGCTCTTCCAGCGGCCCTGGTAGCGGTGGCACGCTGGGTAATAAAGAGGTTAGGGCCAGCTTTGTATTATCAGCTGGCCCTAAGCCCGAAATTTATGGCGGTCACGCCAATATTAGACATGACCGCCATGAATTTCTATTAAATTGTTTTAAAAAAAAACACAACACAAGGAAAATTTTTTATTAGAAATAAAAAAAAAAGCCATTAGGGACTCCATCTTTAATTAAAAAAATCCTCTTCCGTCCGACGCAGTCCAAAACGCGATGTCCTCTCTGCTACATCCCCTGTGCATAAATATAGATGTCTATGCACAGGGAATAAGCAGACTGAGAACAATCTCAGCTCTGCTACATCATCTCTGTGCACAGACATTCATGTCTGTACACAGGGAATGAGCAGACTGAGAACAATCTCAGCTCTGCTACATCATCTCTGTGCACAGACATTCATGTCTGTACACAGGGAATGAGCAGACTGAGAACAATCTCAGCACTGCTACATCATCTCTGTGCACAGACATTCATGTCTGTACACAGGGAATGAGCAGACTGAGAACAATCTCAGCACTGCTACATCATCTCTGTGCACAGACATTCATGTCTGTACACAGGGAATGAGCAGACTGAGAACAATCTCAGCACTGCTACATCATCTCTGTGCACAGACATTCATGTCTGTACACAGGGAATGAGCAGACTGAGAACAATCTCAGCACTGCTACATCATCTCTGTGCACAGACATTCATGTCTGTACACAGGGAATGAGCAGACTGAGAACAATCTCAGCACTGCTACATATGTCTGTGAGCAGGCGGGACTCTAGGACCCTGAGCTGCACAGAGAAGACAGCTGGACTCGGCTCGCAAAGAAACAGCAGTTATCTGCGAGTTTCCCTGCTATCACTGGCACAGTAGCCAGTGATTACTCGCACGAGTCTAATGCAAACAATGGCAATCCTAGTTTTGTCAGCGTTTCTGACAAAACTAGGATTGATATTGATTTGCATTGGACTCGTGCGAGTAATCACTGGGAAACTCGCAGAGTACCGAGTCCTGCGAGTCCCTTACTACTCGCCGAGTAACGAGTCCTAGCGAGTAGATTCGCCCATCCCTATTTGGCGCAGCTTCCTACTGGCATAGGCAATCACTCTTTCTTTGCCCTCTTGCCTCTGAGCAAGGACGGCTCCAAATCCCACATTGCTGGCATCCGTGTACAGCAGGAATGGCAGGTTGTTGTCCGGGTAAGCAAGGATTTCTTCTCCTTTCAGGGCTTCCTTCATCATCTGGAACGATTCTTCTCGTTCCTAGCCCCACTTCCATGAAGAGTCCTTAGACTTGCCCTTCTTGGGCTGGCCGACTAAGAGGTTTTGCAGGGGAGCAGCCTTCTTGGTGCTTCCTTTATGAACCTCCTATAGTAGCCCACCAGTCCCATGAATTGACGTACTTCCTTCAGGGTATTGGGTTCTAGCCGCTCCTTGATAGCTGTCACCTTGTCTGGATCAGGGGCCACGCCTTCAGCATGTGTTCCAGGTACTGTACTCTTGGCTTTAACAGGTGGCATTTGGATGGTTTCAGCTTCATCCCATATTTGGCCAGAGTTTCAAACACCTCTGCTAGATGGGTTACGTCTTCCTCGTAGGTCTTAGAGTACAAGATCACGTCATCCAGGTAGAGCAGTACCGTCTCGAAGTTCTTATGTACCAAGCAACTCTCCATCAACCGCTCGAAGGTTCCGGGTGCATTACATAGTCCAAATGGCATGCTGTTAAATTCACACAGGCCCATAGGTGTCGTGAAGGCTGTCTTCTCGCGGTCTTCCTCGGCTACGGACACTTGCCAATACCCATTACTGAGATCTAAGGTGGAAAAGTAATTGGCATACTTCAATGCATCTAAGGATTCCTCTATATGAGGTAACGGGTAAGCATCCTTGTGTGTTATGCGGTTGATTTGCCTATAGTCTACACACATTCTCATACTGCCATCCTTCTTCCTGACTAGGACTAATGGGGCTGCCCAGGGACTACAGCTATCTCGTATAACCCCTGCGTCCTTCATGTCCTGTAACATTTCCTTGGCTTTCTGATAATGTGCAGGTGGAATAGGCCTGTACCGCTCTTTGTTTGGTGGATGTGTACCTGTGGGATATGATGTTGCACCCCTTTTATCTCACCAAAGTCAAGTGAATGCTTACTAAAGACTTGTTCAAATTCTTTTACTACCCAGTAAACACATTGCTTTTAAGATGCGAATTGGTACTCTCCCATTGTGTACATCAATCACCCCCCTGCCTGTCAAGAGTGTAGGTCTGTGCTTTGTGCTGATGGGCTCCACTAATGCCTGGTAGTCCTGCCCTCTCAGACCTATAGCTGCTCGACACCAAATCATCATTTCACTCATTGGGGGAATCACAATAGGAAACGGGTCTGTCACCCGTGCTGCACCAATTTGCACCACTTGTAATTGTTGCCTGTAGATGGTGCAGGAGGGCTCTTATTTCACGCTGAAGGACCTTCGTCTGACCAGGTTTGGCAGTATCTGCAATCTGTTGAAGCAAAGACAAAACGTCTCCCATGCAATTGCTAACAACATTTGTACCAAGTATTATATATGGGTCATTTGCATTACTTGCTTCTGCTACTACTAGGACCCCTTGGTTTTGCAATTCCACCCTCCCCACCTTTATTGGTACTTTTCTAACCCCCATTACAGTAATCGCTTCACCATTAGATGCGTTGAGGGTGAAGTCTATGGCAGGCTGTTTCAGTTCTGCATCAGCCCAGTACTTCTTATAAAGGATATAGGGGATGGTGGTCACCTGTGACCCGGTGTCCAGCAGAACAGGTGTCAGGATGCCATCTAATACAATTGACAGGAACGGCCTCTGTCCGATGAAGGTCTTGTCCCAGGTGGCTGGGCCCTGTTGAGTTACTTCTGAGGTTTGGCCCCGGCCACCAGGGTCTGCCCGTTTAAAGGACAGCTACTGGCGATGTGGTTGGTTTGGTTACAGCGGCTGCAAATGGGCTCCCAAGTGGAGCTGAAGCGGTCGGTGGTTCTCCCTCGGTACGCTGTTTGCTTGCTTCGCTCTCATCCAGGGTACATCCTGCGGACTGTCAGCAAGTTGAATCAGCGGTTGAGGTCAGGGCTGGCGTCTTGGTGCTGGCTGGTGGCTCTGCTGCAGCTGTAGAGCTTCCATCACCTTGGTTATGTTTTTGCTCATTTGGCGCATTTCAGCACTCATCTCAGCACAAAGAGAGTCATACTTGTCAGGCTGAGCAGATTGTTCTTTGTGCGTAGCTGCAGACACGGGTGCTGGTTTCGGGATAGCCTGCGCCTCACCACTGCACCACCGTTTGATGGCAGCTTCATGGGTCTCTACTGGCCACAACTCCTTTATGGCCATTTCCTTCAGGGTGTTAAAGTCAGCTTCTGGGTTGCTCAGTGACCACCAACGCACAGTCTTATTGTCCTCGGGGGATAGCAGTTCCTGGGTGAATTGTTCAACCAAGAGCTTATTTTCATCAGGTACACTGGCAGGGCTGACATGCTTAAGGGCTCGCAATACTTCCTCTAGGCACCAGGAGTAAGCTCTAATATAATTTCCTGGCCTCTGGTAGCAGTGATGAAAGCGCATGCGTATATCAGCCTCATTGCACTCCTCAAAAGTAGCTCTCAATTTGTCAAATATAGTGGCCGCTGATCTCCGTTCAGCAGCAGACCAGGACTTACTCTCTTTCTCTGCTGCGCCAGTTAACTGTCCGAGTACCACAGCAGCGTGCTGTTGACCAGTCATTGCATACATCTCCAGGACACTAGTGATTTTTCTACTAAAGACATCCAACATATCAGGACGACCATCATACTGGGGCAACCACTTAGCCCCCGGAATGTATGGGAGTGAGATCGGCATGATCGGGGTGACTGAGCCCGGTGTGCTGGTGGCGCTGGCAGTACTATTAGAGGCAGCCATGGTTGCTACAGGGTAATTCCTAGGGTCAGCGAATGTACTGTCGTCGTCACTGGAGGAGGCCGACATGCTGGAGGCCCCCCTAGTGAATTACAGCCAGTGTTCAAATAGTTAATCAGTTTGGGAATTTTTGGACCAGGCCGCGCCACTCGGGAATGCTCGGCTGAGCGAGGGGCGGGCTTCAGTTTTGCGCTCTACAGGCCGACACACCCCCTTTCGTCCCGCTCTTCGGCGCAGTAATGACGGCATAGTTTTAACAGTAACTAATACAGTTGAAATCACGGCACACAGTACCCGGTAATACCGGGCACGAGATCCTGTTTGTGACGCCAGAAATATATGTCAAGCGCCAGGCCCTGGGGTACTCGATATCAGGCTCTGAGGGGTTCATGGGATGTCACGGGTGGCGATGCCTGAGCCCGTGGCCTGGGTGACACTAAAGAGGGGTTATGTACAGGGGACAAGAGTTATTGTCACGTGACACCCCCTGTAGTACCTGGTGAAGGGTCACAAGTGCCGCCACAGTCCTCCGTTGGGCAATGGTATTGCGGAAGAAATGGCAAAGCTCCCTACAGGTGGAGCTGGACCTCCGGGGCAGCGTAGAGAAAAGGGGCAGCTTGGAGTGGGACTTGAGGACAGTGTAAGAAGCAGTAAGGCAGTCTATAGGGAGGCTGGGGACGAAGAGGAATGATGCACACACTCTGAAGAAGTCTTTTTTACCTTTTACTGATGGAATTCACAGGTAAAGATGTCCAGAGCACTGTCGGGTGACCAGGTGCACAGTGAGTCTCCACAGCAAGTGGGTATAAGGCCTCCTCAGGTTCCCTGCTGTTGCTGAAGCCCTGTCTGTATGCAACATGACTGGCCTCCTCACTTTCTCTGGTCCTCTCTCTCTCCCCTCCTGCGTGGTCCACGGGTTACCCTCTCTGATCACTGCTGTGTGCTCCCACACTATGCTGTCTGGCTCCCTCTTTCTGGGTACACAGGGGGACCTGGTGACTGAAGTCTCCATGTTGTGCCGGGGTTTTCTGCAGTCCTAAAGTGTTCCTGCAGGTGCGGATCCCCGAAGTCCGGTACGTCTTGGGTAAACTTCCACTAGTTCCTCTACTCCCTTGGCTAAGCTCCATGCCTTCTGTCCCCACTCCTAGGCTTGGCTGAACGTAGAAGGGCCACTCCGGGTCACTGGTTTGGGCCTAACCGCGGCACCGATCACCAGGACGTCTTCGCAGCTCTCCTAGCGTCTGCACACTCTGACTAACCCCTCCCCCAGCAGCAGTATTTATAGGGGAACTCACCTAAAGTCAGGGAGTCTAGCTCCCCCTACTGTGCCGGGGTGGAAGGTGTTGCATGTATTAGGTACCTGCTGTGGAAACCCAGCTGTGCAGTAGGGAAGGCTGTGGCTACCAGCGTGAGAAGGGCACCACATTACCAGTAGGTTAGAGGAGTGTGAGAAAGAAAGAAAACGTCGAGGAAGGCGTCGGGTGCGGACATATGATTGAGAGAGTCCTAGGGGACACGAGGGGATTCATCCATTTGCCCCGAATCTGGTCCCGAACCGAGTCGAGTGGAGGGACTGGTTACCAGAGGGGACCGACCCTATCTGGTTTGGGTGCTCCAGGCCCCGACCAGGAAAACCGGAAGCCACTGACTTTGCAGGAGCAGTGACTACAAACTGTGAATAATCTGCAGTATGGTGGCTAGGACTAGGGCCTAATATATATATATAACTAATAACTAACTATAACTAATTTTATTTACATGGATATAAAACAAAACAAAGCAACAGTTGCACATCAAACTGTTACGTTTCATTATAATATACTAAGTTGTACTATACCATATCATACGTACCTTTTTCATAATCTGTCATATGACAACATGAATTAGATTGCAATAAATCACTTAGAACATTTTAATACCCACAGTACACAATGAACAGAATTAACAGGTGAAACTTGTATTCATGGTTAATACAGACGTAAGCATTGTGTCTATGACCTTGATTAATGTTTATAAAACATACAATAAACACAACATCAAACAATTTATTTTCTTTATGTTCTAATACTTCAATCAATCAAGTTGTTCTACCGAAGCCAATAGAATCATATTAAATATTAATATTTAGAGATTGACTGATTCTAATGGGAACAATATGCATCTGTAGCTCATAAAATTTACAAGCTGACTCTAAACACAAATCTGTATTCTCAACATAAAATTGACGTATACCAACATGTATATAAAGAATATGAATACACTTGATAATACTATTTTTTAGCCAGGATAATGAAACAAAACTCATAGAAACAAAACAAATTAGAAACCAATTTAAAATGTCATTGAAGCCACATTATTGTACAACATTATTTTTCCAATACAAACGAGCTTTTTTTTTTTATCGCATTGTGGACATTCATAGATTCCAAAAATTGACTGAAATGTTTACCTGACTCGACTTTCTCGGCTTTCATCATTTCCATTGACTGGTTATAGATATAATTAATTACCATTTTAGATATGCATAATTGTGCAACCATCAAAATACAGGTAATCTGTTATATAATAAGATATTGTTTGGATATGCATTGAAGTGATGAATTGAAATTACCAGGTTCAATTGAATATTGTACCATATTTACTGTACAAAAAGTGGTATTAGATTAGCTCAGGGATACATCTATCATAGACAATACGAGGCTAAAACTTAAAGTGCACCTGTCATTTCTGGTAGCAGATCAGAATAAGTCACCGTATTTTTCGGATTTTAAGACGCACTTTTGTTTCCCCAAAATTAGGGGGAAAACGGGGGTGTGGTCTTAAAATCTGAATCTTCAAAACAAAACAGAAAAACTTACTCGGGGAGGCTGCAGTCGTGGAGCGGGGGTGCCGGAGGCCATTTTCTAGAAGTTCTACCCTCTAGCAACTTGCTGCACCTTGTTAATAAATGCAGCCAGGCACATAGAACATGGTAGCGCCCACCACATTGCGCCGCCGTTACCCCCCGCATCTCCGGTCCGGCAGCTGTGTCTTCCCGCTTCATAACCACAGCCCTAGCTCCGTAAGCCATGGTGAGTCCAGGGTGTGGGGGATATATATACACAAGGATAGGGGGCCATGTACAAAGGACGGGGGACCATATATACAGGATGGAGGAAATATGTACAGGATCTGGGGACATGTATACAGGATGGGGAACATATATACAGGATGAGGGGACCTATATACAGGATGGGGTGCATATATACAGGATGAGGGGACATACATACAGAATGGGGGACCATATATACCGGATGGGGGACAAATATACCAGGATGAGGGATATTTATGCCAGGATGAGGATATACATACCAGGATAGGGGGGCATATATACCAGGATATCAGGATGGAGGACACAGAGCATGATGAGGGAACATATATGCTGATTATGAGATAGACACTGGCATTATAAGATGGACCATTTAATATTAAAAAAAATTTCTCTATTACTTCACCAAATTTGGGGTGCATTTTATAATCTGGTTCGTTTAATAAACTGAAAAGTAATTGACAGTGTGTATAAGGAATAATATTATCTCCAGCCATTATGTAATTATGCATTTTTCACCAGTTTTCCCCTGCATGCTTTGTCTCTACTTTTCAATTCTAGTTGGAACATAAAAAACATGCAAAATGCTGTTTTGTGAACACTCCATTGGAAAGCACAATGGGTTAATGGTCAGTGCTGGGGACCTGGTTTCAAATGCTACCAAGTACAACATCTGCAAGGAGATCGTATATTCTTCCCGTGTCTGCATGGGTTTCCTGCTGGTACTCCGGTTTTCTCCCACACTCCAAAGAAATACTGACAGGGAAATATATATATTATATATATATATATATATATAGGGGAATATAGATTTGGAGCCCCAATGGGGACAATGATGATAATGATGTCTGTAAAGCACTGTGGAATATGGGTGCAAAACTGAACATGACACTTTGTAACAAAAAAGACAGCTGCACTCTCAACACTAAGTTATGCCATAATGATTGTACAAGAAAATGGACTAACTTTGAAGCTAAAGAAATATGCAAAAATATGACACATAGCATATAAAGATGTTGTCACGTCCCCATCCGAATCTGCTCTGCAATTCCTGCCTCAGCCACTAGGCACTGCCGTATTCCATCTATAAGTGGTGCTAGTAATACATCCTCATTTGATGATTCCTGCCCCTGCCACCAGGCCCTGCCATATTCACCCAGTTGGTGATGCTGGCTTTACGGAAGAGGTCTTTGTGGAGGTTTCTGGAAGTTTCATGCTTTGTTCATCCCCGAGAATTAGAGTTGTTGGGACTTGTGGTCCAGGTGAGGTCATCATTCCCTGAGCCCCAACCTATGGGAAAGTTCCACAGTTTTCATATACCTTTGGCCTGTCTTGCAAGCTGCCAGAAATAGTCGTTGGTTTTCTATCTAGCTAGCTTTGCATTTAGTGTTATTGGTTTGACCCTTGCCTGTTTTTTGGACTCTTAGACTATGTTCACACACAGCGCTTTTTTGCGTGTTTTTTTTTTCGCGTGGGTGCTTTTACCAGCGTTCTGCACCTGCGCAAAAAAACACAAAAAAAGAAACAGTGCTGTTCACGCAGCAGGCTTTTTTACGGCCCCGGGGAGATGGGATGTCACAGAGGGGGAGGAAGAATCCTGGTTCCTCCCTCCCCTCTGTGACATGTCTGCCAGCCCCCATTTGATTTTGCAATGTATTAATATACACTGCAAAATCAAAATTAAATAAGGCCAAATGTATTAAAAATAATAAAGAATGAATACTTAGCCTTTCCGACGCCTTTTCACGCTATCCGGGGCAGAGTCCAGGCCAGGTACCGATGGACAGGACCTTGCATGAGGTCATTGATGATGTCTTGGGCGCTGATTGGTCGCTCGCTGTCATGTGATAGGTGATATGTACGCGAGCGGCCAATCAGCACCCAAGACGTCATCAATGACGTCATGCAAGGTCCTATCGATCGGTACCTGGCCTGGGCTCTGCCCCGGATAGCGTGAAAAGGCGTCGGAAAGGTTCAGTATTCATTCTTTACTATTTTTAATACATTTGGCTTTATTTAATTTTGATTTCGCAGTGTATAGTGTATATTAATACAATGCGAAATCAAAAGGGGGAAGTCACACGTCACAGAGGGGAGGGAGGAACCAGGATTCTTCCTTCCCTTTGTGACATCAGATGCAGCAGCCCCAGCCCCAGTCCCTACAAAAGCGCTGAGTAAAAATATGCAGTGTCTGTACAGGAAAGGGAATTTCCCATTTACTTTGCTGGCAGACAAAAGGCACATTGTGCATTTTTGAAAAGCGCTCGTAAAAAAGCGCTTAAAAATGCGCAATGTGTGAACGTAGCCTTATGCTATACAATTTTGTACCTTGTTGTTCCCCTTGGTTTTTGACTCAACTTCCTGGCCATGCTATTGTATCTTGTTTTTCTTTCTTGCCTTCTCTGCTACTGGCTTGTCCTTGTTTGAGGTACTTTCTGCCTCTAGACTGCTGCTCATCTACTCTGCTATAATTCCAGATCCCTGTAGAGGGGTTAAAGTGTCTCAGCATCTCTAGAGGCTCAGCGTAAATAGCAGCTGAGTCGGTAGCATTGGACAAACGTCACAGAAGGCTATGTATATATTCTGCACTCTGAATACTAAGTTAGGCAATAATAAATATTCAAGAAAATGGACTAGCATTATAGCTAAGGAAATACGTAAAAAATGAGACACTTATCATATAAAGATGACCATGTATATATTCACCCAGTAGCCACGATTAGGCATGTCTCTTTACTTGGAACCTACACTCAGTCCCTGCCTCACTTTGGATCTAAAAATCTCCTTTTGAATGGGTGAGTTGGAACTTAGTAGCAGAGAACAATAGCAGCTAAAGCTAGTGGGAGAGGGGTGCACAAGCACAAAGAATGTATATTTATTATTGCCTAAGTTAGTATTATTAGTTCAGCTGTCATTTTTATTACAATGTGTCATGTTCGGCTTTGTATCTGTACACATTGCATGTTAGGGAGTGCTGCAGTTTTTCTATTGCTTCAACTATGGAGTCATGCTCTCTGATTGTACCCTTCCCTCAATAGGCTTAAGGTTGCAACGACTTTAAATATATATTAGGAATATATTTACATATCATATATATATATATCAGGACTGGCATTAGCACCCTGCACACCCGAGCAAGTGCCAGGGCCCTGAAGTGCCTGGGGGCCCCAGAATGCATCTGCCGCAGGACAGTCCCTGATGGCTGGGGTCTCTGGGCACTGTGTATTTGCCCCTAATAGGGGCACCTTTGTCCTGCCTCCCATTCTCCCTCTTAACCTGTGTGGCAGACACTGTAACGCTGATGCAGAGCCCCTCTGTCCTGAGCCACTGACCTCTATGATCCCCTGCAGGAAGTGCAGGAGATAGAGATCTGCTACCAGCTCAGTACAGAGGAGCTCTGCATCAGCGTGAAAGCATCTGCCACACAGGTTAAGAGGGAGAAGGGGGGGCAGTACACAGGGGGCCCCTGTCAGGGGCAAATGCACAGAGTCCAGTGATCCCAGTCATCAGGCAGCATGTCCACACATCACCCAACATGCTGGAGCAGAGTGAAGGGAGCACCAGTGCTTAGCAGATCATGTGTGTCCAGTGCTCTGCAGATCATTTATGCACAATGCTCTTCAGATCATGTGTGCCCAGTGCTCTGCAGATCATGAGTGCACAGTGCTCTGCAGATCATGTGTTTCCAGTGGTCTGCAGATCATGTGTGTCTAGTGCTCTGCAGATTATGAGTGTCCAGTGCTCTGCGGATCATGAGTGCACAGTGCTCTGCAGATCATGTGTGTCCAGTGCTCTGCAAAACATGTGTTCACTAAGCTCTGCAGATCATGTACAGTGTCCGTGCACTGCAGATCATCTCCAGTGCCCAGTGCTCTGCAGATCATGTAATGTGCCCCGTGCTCTGCAGATCATGTGTGCCCAGTGCGCTGCAGATCATGCAATGTGCCCAGTGTTCTGCAGATCATGTAATGTGCCCAATGTTCAGCTATTCTACTGCAGTTGTGTGCATGTGAAGGACAGGCGCTGCATAGCATTGCACCCCTCCCCACCAGCCGTGCTCTGTGCACTGGCTGCTGCATTGTGCTGAGCACAGGTGTAGACTGGAGGCTCTGGTGCCGCCAGTTGGCTCTGTTGTCTGTGCTCTGCCATCCATGGGTTCTGCCATCAGTGGGCTCCGCTGTCTGTGCTCTGCTGTCCAGTGTGCTTTGCTGTCACTGTGTTCTGCTGTCAGTAGGCTCTGCTGTCTGGCCTCTGCCATCTGATGTGCTTTGCTGTCACTGTGCTCTAATGTCAGTGGGCTCTGCTGTCTGTGCTCTGCTATCCAGTGTGCTTTGCTGTCACTGCAGCAGAAAAATGCAGTGCCAACGGTGCATTTTGTTTTTGCTTCGTATAAGGTGTGTTTTTTGCTTTAATTTCTGTTCCAGACTCTACCAAATTAATGTTTCTGAGAGAGAGCGAGCAAGTGCACATGAAGGAAGCAGAAAGGATGGGAGGAGAGACAGAATACAAGGAAGAGCCAGACACAGAGAGGGAAGACAGCGCACAGGGGTGAGAGACAGATGCAGGAGAGAGATACAGCACACAGAGGGAAGACCAAGTGCACGGGGGAGACAGGCACAGAGATGGGAGACATAGCCCATGGAGTAGACAGGCACAGAGAGGGGAGACAGTGCACAGGGGAGAGACACTATACAGGGGGAGACAGACGAAAGGAAAAGAGACAGCGCACAGAGAGGGGAGAGACAGTGCAAGGAGAGAGACAGTGCACAAGAGGCATTATATATACATATCTACTTACATAATTATGAGTTTTGCACTTCTGGCCACTGTGCTGCTATTCCAAGATCCTTTGTGGCATTGCGAGCGCATGCACCATCGCAAGCCGCTGCTTGCCTCTCACTTGCAGCGTCCTAACAACCGTGCATGCGCCATCGCCACTGCACCACGCGAGCGATGGCACGCATGCGCCATTGCAAGCCGCATTTTACCTCACACTCTGCCCAGCCTCTACCCAGCTACGGACCGCCCCGCTGGTGACGTTCTCCTTATTTTTCTGTAACTCTTAATCAACAGTATAATGCTTTGACATTATTTAGGACATCTTAATAAAAAGTATTCTTTTACTTCTTTACTGTTTTTTTAAAATACAAAACCATCACATAAAACAGGTTTTTTCCTAACCACAAAGAGTGTCAGACATCTCTACTGCTCCGGTTTCCAGCACTAAACTTAAGCAATATTCATTTCACCGCACTTCCGATGCGATAGCATCGGGCCTTTTTGCTAGTAAATATATATAATACAGTTTACAGCCTTCATATTATATATATATACAGCCAGTGAGTGTAAAGGAGCCAACTGAGACTATTTTGCCCAGGGCCCACAAAAACCTGGAGCCGGTCCTGATTATATTATATATATATATATACAGTGTTGGCCAAAAGTATTGACACCCCTGCAATTCTGTCAGATAATACTCAGTTTCTTCCTGAAAGTGATTGCAATCACAAATTCTTTGGTATTATTATCTTCATTTAATTTGTCTTCATTGAAAAAACACAAAAGAGAATGAAACAAAAAGCAAAACATTGATCATTTCACACAAAACTCCAAAAATGGGCCAGACAAAAGTATTGGCACCCTCAGCCTAATACTTGGTTGCACAACCTTTAGCCAAAATAACTGCGATCAACCGCTTCCGGTAACCATCAATGAGTTTCTTACAATGCTCTGCTGGAATCTTAGACCATCCTTCTTTGACAAACTGCTCCAGGTCCCTGATATTTGAAGGGTGCCTTCTCCAAACTGCCATTTTTAGATCTCTCCACAGGTGTTCTATGGATTCAGGTCTGGACTCAATGCTGGCCACCTTAGAACTCTCCAGTGCTTTCTCTCAAACCATTTTCTAGTGCTTTTTGAAGTGTTTTGGGTCATTGTCCTGCTGGAAGACCCATGACCTCTGAGGGAGATCTAGCTTTCTCACACTGGGCCCTACATTATGCTGCAAAATTTGTTGGTAGTCTTCAGACTTCATAATGCCATGCACACGGTCAAGCAGTCCAGTGCCAGAGGCAGCAAAGCAACCCAAAACCTCAGTGAACCTCCGCCATGTTTGACTGTAGGGACCGTGTTCTTTTCTTTGAATACCTCTTTTTTTCTCCTGTAAACTCTATGTTGATGCCTTTGCCCAAAAAGAGAGACCATTGTTCCAAAACGTTTTAGGCTTTCTCAGGTAAGTTTTGGCAAACTCCAGCCTGGCTTTTTTATGTCTCGGGGTAAGAAGTGGGGTCTTCCTGGGTATCCTAGCATACAGTCCCTTTTCATTCAGACGTCAACAGATAGTACGGGTTGACACTGTTGTACCCTCAGACTGCAGGGCAGCTTGAACTTGTTTGGATGTTAGTCGAGGTTCTTTATCCATCATCCACACAATCTTGCATTGAAATCTCTCGTCAATTTTTCTTTTCCGTCCACATCTAGGGAAGTTAGCCACAGTGCCATGGGCTTTAAACTTCTTGATGACACTGCACACGGTAGACACAGGAACATTCAGGTCTTTGGAGATGGACTTGTAGCCTTGAGATTGCTCATGCTTCCTCACAATTTGGTTTTTCAAGTCCTCAGACAGTTCTTTGGTCTTCTTTCTTTTCTCCATGCTCAATATGGTACACACAAGGACACAGGACAGAGGTTGAGTCAACTTTAATCCATGTCAACTTGCTGCAAGTGTGATTTAGTTATTGCCAACACCTGTTAGGTGCCACAGGTAAGTTACAGGTGCTGTTAATTACACAAATTAGAGAAGCATCACATGATTTTTCTAACAGTCCCAATACTTTTGTCCACCCCCCCTTTTTATGCTTGGTGTGGAACTATAGCCAATTTGGCTTTAGGACAATTCTTGTTGTGTTTTTTTCATTGAAGACAAATTAAATGAAGATAATAATACCAAAGAATTTGTGATTGCAATCATTTTCAGGAAGAAACTGAGTATTAGCTGACAGAATTGCAGGGGTGTCAATACTTTTGGCCAATACTGTATATATATATATATATATATATATATATATATATATATACATGCTTTACTCATTGTTGCTTTGGCATCCACCCTCCAGATAGTTGGCTGGTGCTCCCTGTTCCAGTGGTTTATATGTCTTCCAGTCCTGATTAGGATTTCCTGTAGTGAAAGCTGTAGGCCAACATGTGAGTGTTTGGAGCTTTTTGTCTAGTGTAAGGCCGGGTTCACATTACCATTCAGAACGCAGCGTAACAGAACACAGCCAACTGCATGTGCACTGCATTCCTATGTTTAACATGGGAACACATAGTAGCTGCGTTTG
Organism: Allobates femoralis; assembly: GCA_033576535.1. Classification (NCBI taxonomy): domain Eukaryota; kingdom Metazoa; phylum Chordata; class Amphibia; order Anura; family Aromobatidae; genus Allobates; species Allobates femoralis. The sequence goes on from JARQOC010000003.1 coordinate 166,869,392, forward strand.
GCTGCATTCGGTTGCATTCGGATAGGCATAATTTGTGCGCCCTCCGAACGCGGCCTGTTGCATTTTTTGTGCATTCACGGGCGCTTGTTTTATCACCAAGCGCACAAAAAAATGCATGGATCTCTATGGATCCGCAGTGTCCTCCATGTGACAACGCAGAAGAATGCTGCGGATCTCATTGAAATCTCTCCCAGTAGCCAATCAGCGATCTCGGCAGCTGCCGGGAGGAGGAGATCTCTGCCGCTGATCTCCACCTCTTGGCCGCCGCCGAGATCGCTGATTGGCTGGCTGTTGCACCATACTGATGTGAGCGCACGCGGAGAATCTCTGCTGCGTTCACATGAGTATGGCAGCGTTTGCACTGGGTTTGCGTCTGCATGCCCTCCGCATGTAGACACAAACGCAAATGTGAAGGCAGCCTAAGTCAAGCATTCATTTTCTTTTTTCTATCGCCTTCCATCACATGAAGCACCCCATCATCGCCCGGTAATTTTTCTATACAAGACCTTACATCCTTAGATGGAAGAGTTTATAAAGATAATTGAAAAGCCTGTCTGCTAAACAAATTGTCAAGAAATTCCTTGTTTCTGAAAACTTAAATCAGGAGCTAATCATTCTCCTTTTGTTACATTTCATTTAATTGTATCTCATTTAATTAATTGTATAGTATGTGATCTAAAATCTCAAGTGCTTATGATATTCACAACTCACTGTAAAAAGATAGTATAAAATGATAATAATGAATTGTTAAACTATTATATGTACAGAATAAATGCAATTATAAAACTACCTGTCTCCAAATCAACAAACCACAAAGTGCACGATACATATTTAGACACATCTTCCAATTCACACTGATTGATTCAGTGAGCCTTAACATAGCTTACATCTCCTTAATGAACACTTATGGTACCTTTACACTACGCTACGGAAGGTTAGAAACCACCGGGTGTCTCACGTGCACGAGCACGTTCCAATGGTTGCTAACGGTACCTGATACCGCATTTACACGCCGCTACAAGGTGCTCTACAGAAGGTTTTTTCTATCCCTGGAGGCACCGACGGGTGCCGCAGGTTACCTTCTGTAGAGCACCTTCCCTCATTTACACGTTGCTACAGATGGGAATATGGGAGGACCTGGGGCAGCAGGAACAACACATAGGCGTGCCAGAGTTGTGGATTACGAGACGCTCATACGGTGATTGGACAATGCAATAACATCATGATTGGCCAGCCAGCGCAGGAAGGCTGGCTAATACATGATGCTATTGCAATTGTGTAGTGGACTGGTCAGCTCCTTAAATATGTCGCCCTATGCAGGGAAAACCAATCGTAACGCAGGAGCTTCCACCAATGATCGCTGAAGTGGGGCGGTATCCCGGAGGCTGTGTCACGCCCCAGGGAGTTCACTAGGTGTCGACAAAACCTTCCTGTTCCCTCATTTACACGCTGTTACCATTGGGTTGGAACCAACCTGTTTTTAAGCACTGCTCAAAAACAGGTGTCGACAGTGACCGGTGGCAACAACCTGATTTACACGCTGCTACCTCGCGGTGTTTTGACGGTGCAAGATACAATTGTGTCCGACACCCGGTTGTTTCTAACCTTCTGTAGCGGCGTGTAAAGGTACCATTATAAGTAAATAATTTCCATCAGTAATATTGACATAATTTAACACATTTGAGTTCATCTTTCCCTTCTCAGTTGAGTCACATGTAGTGAAGTGTAACACAGGAATGTGATTTTTTTTAAATTTAGTAATATATACAGGACTGTGCAAAAGTTTTATGCTGGTGTTGATGAAATGCTGCATAGTGCTTTCCAAAATGGGAAATTTTAATTTATTTTTATCAATTATTAAAAAGCAAAGTGAATTAACAAAAGAGAAATGTAAAGATAATGTTAAAAAATTGAACACTCTCCTCTGTCTTGATGCCCTCCAGCTCACTCTCTATTCCTTTCTGCTCTCTTTTTCCCCTCCTCCTGTCAATCATTTCCACCTCTGAGTCTTCACTGTAAACTGTGGCTTCTGGCTCAACTAGATCTCAGATGTCATTGAACGGCATGCCTTCGCTTAGCAATGCACAACAGTTTAGCAGTTTAACAGTGATATCAGAGGACTTGTTGAGCCAGAAGCCACAGTCTGGAGTACATAGGCCCTAGAGAAGTCATGCAACGCAAGATGAGAAAATGATGGGGCACAAAGGACTGGATGACAGAATGAAGGGTCAGCAGGACAGGTGAGCAGTAAGGTGAAAATTATTTTTTACTTTTTAACCTTTTACCTGGTCTTCGATGATTCAGAAAAATGTGGCAGCAGTTGACTGCCATTTTGCTGAATTTTCACCTAGCAAATAGCAAAATAATTGTATTTTGGAGCATAAAATATATATAGCCTGAGCCCCCACAAGCCCTTTAAATACAGCATAAGCCACATACAACCTCTATATACACCATGTTCCAAATTATTATACAAATTGGTTTTAAGTGTCATAGGGTTTTGTTTTTTCATTGAAACCCATTAATGGTATTGTGTCTCAGGGTTGTTTGGATAACTGAAATCAATCTCAGAAACCTGTGATAATTAGTTTGCCATGTGAGCCCAATAAAAGGAAAACTGGATGTTCCACAATATTAAGCAGGCCACAGTTTTCAAGTAACATGGGAAAGAAAAAGGATCTCTCAGCTGCCAAAAAGCAACAAATAGTGCAATTGTCGAGCCCCAGGCTTTGGGGTACTCGGGTATCAGGCTCCAAAGGGTAGCGTTGCTGTGTCACGGGGGAGTGGTGGCAGCGCCTGATCCAGTGTCCTGGGTGACACTTCAAAAAGGGGTTATATTTAAAGGGGAATTTATATACAGTTCATGTGATGCCACCTGTAGTTTCTGGTGATGGGTCGCCAGCGCCGCCACAGTCCGCCGGAGGTGAATGGAATTGCGGCTTAGTTGGTAAAGTCCCCTACAGGTAGGGCTAGACCTCCGGGGCAGCATTCCTGCAAAGTAGCAGCATCAGTTACAGTTAACAATTCAGCAGTTAGATGTTACAAGAACAGGTAGCTTAACGGGTGGCTGCAAGTGGATCCCAGGTGGTATGGTGGAACCCTTGGTGTACCTTCATTAGTCAACTGTCCGTTCTTCCCTGGGAGTCCCCTCCCTCGTTGGTGAGGAAGCAGGCAGACTGCTCCGATGGCAGGGTGCTACGGCTGATAAACGAGCCACAGCAACCGGCTGCCGATTGCAAAGCTGAACTCTGGCCGGATCCCAGGGTCCGGAGTTCCCTTGGTGGACTGGAGTATCCCCTGGAGTATGGGCGCTCCACTCTGAGGATCTCCCTTTCTTTCTAGGGCCCAGACTCCCTCGTCGGGCGCCCTCTTTCAGGACCTCCTCAAGGTCTCTTCCTCCATTTCCTTCTGGTCCCTCAGCCGAGAGACCTAAGGTCCAAAGACCTCGGAGCAAAGACCAAAGATCCTCTTGTTCCCCTAGAGGTGAATTTACCCCCTCCCGGTTAACCTCCCACCCTAAATTCATGTGGGAGTGCTGGGAATGGGTCCCACCCACCATCCTAGGATCCACTTGCAGCTGGAGCATTTACACCTCTTTTACGGGTGTAATACCCCTCTGTGATGCCTGAATTTGCGTGGTGCCACACAATGCCTTGGACAAGGGATGAAAACATTAGATATTGCACAAAAACTTAAGTGTGATCACTGTCCTGTAAAGAGATTTGTGGCTGATTCTGAGCACAGACATGTTCGTGCAGATAAAGGTAGAATGAGGAAGATTTTGGCCATGCAAGTTCATCGGATTAAGAGAGCAGCTGTTAAAAAGGCCTTACAAACCTGCAAACAGATATTTGAAGCTGCTGGTGCCTCTGGAGTTCCTCAAACTGTAGGATCCTTCAAAGGCTTGCTGTGGTGCATAAACCTACTCTTCGGCCACCCCTAAACAGTGCTCACAAGCAGAAACGGTTGCAGTGGGCCCAGACATACATGAAGACTAATTTTCAAACAGTCTTGTTTACTGATGAGTGCCGAGTAACTCTGGATGGTCGAGATGGATGGACTAGTGGATGGTTGGTGGATGGCAGTCATGTCTAAACCAGGCTGCGACATCAGCAAGGAGGTGGAGGAGTCATGTTTTGGGCCGGAATCATTTCTAAACAGCTGATAGTGGATGGTTGGTGGATGGCCACCATGTCGCAACAAGGCTGCGACGTCAGCAAGGAGGCAGAGGAGTCATGTTTTGGGTTGGAATCATGGGGAAACAGCTGGTAGGCCCCTTTAAGGTTCCTGAAGGTGTGAAAATGACCTCTGCAAAGTATATAGAGTTTCTGACTGAGAACTTTCTTCCATGTTACAAAAAGTAAAAACGTGCCTTCAGGAGCAAAATCATCTTCATGCATGACAATGCACCATCTCATGCTGCAAAGAATACCTCTGTGTCATTGGCTGGTATGGCCATAAAAGCAGATAAACTCATGGTGTGGCCACCATCTTTCCCTGACCTCAACCCTATAGAGAACCTTTGGAGTATAATCAAGCAAAAGAACTATGAGGGTGGGAGGCAGTTCACATCAAAACAGCAGCTCTGGGAGGCTATTGTGACATCATGCAAAGAAATATAAGCAGAAATTCTCCAGAAACCCCCAAGTTCAATGGATGCAAGAATTGTGAAGGTGATATCAAAGAAGGGTTCTTATGTTAACATGTAACTTGGCCTGTTAGGATGTTTTGGAGTTAAATAGCTTTTTATTTCAGTGAATGTGACCTCCTAATGCTGCAAATTCAACAAATGAGCATTTTCAGTTCTTTCAAACATATCAAATGTTTACAAACTCTACTGTGCCTAATAATTTGGAACAGTGTATTTAGAGGTTTTTTTAATTTTGAAGATTATACTGTTATCATTGGGAGTTTTTTTCACTAAAATTTGATCCATACTCTAACGGTTGAGGACGTTCATTGTACTGACTGTCATTTGCACTGACCATTTAGGAAAATCAGAGAAAAAGAACATTTGCATAATAATATGGAACCTGGTGTACAGTTTGATCCCCTCATAGCTTTCCTATGTACA
>JARQOC010000003.1:166874565-166946198 GCA_033576535.1 Allobates femoralis
ATAGACTACTAAATTGAGAAATATTTAGATGGATGAGAGACAAGTGTAGGGCTGGTGGTCAGAAAGCCCTGTTAAATTGAGGCAATATACAACAAGGAGATCCCAATAAGAGTCACCACATTTAAAAAAATTAGGAGATGACAGCATGAAAAGTGGCATAAATTCCCAGAGTTAAACATCTTATAATGGTGCACTATGGATGCATAGGACAAGGCCTTCACATCTTAAATAATAAGGGGCCATTACCACTAAAGTGAAATTAATTGCCCCAGAGTACAAAAAGTATAATGACAAGATCAATGCAGCGCAATGAAAACTACACCATCGCCTAGTCTTCCCAGTCTATGACTGGGGTGGAAAAGTTAAGCAGTCTACACTTACAAGTGACAGTCAGAGGCACTTATCCATCAAGACACCACCAGCAATGCTGAAGATATGTTTTGAGAGACCGCTGGCTGCCGGGCATGACAAAACCTTCAAAATGTGACTGGCAAGCTCAGGCCACTTTTCTATTTTTGAAGCCAAAATGCAAAAGGGTCCATGAATTCTAGAACCCTAGAACCGAGGGTCCAGAATTGTGATACACACTGTATGCCTCACTACTGTCTTGGGGAAAACCACTCTTTAGATCATCTATAACCTTGTGTTGATACTACAGCATGCCTGTGTTCCTTTCCAGGGGAAAGCATGTGTCAACATTTACTTTTGTACTGTGGATCCCTCACGCCAACCTCGGACAACAGGGAGGGGATAAATATTTTCTTCATCTCCTGACTGTGGCACGCCTATCACATCCTCATCCTCCTTCATTTGTTCCTCAGCTCCTGCAACTTCACTAACAGTTTTTCTGGTACATTGAGCCCCTCTTAATCGCTGTCTTCCACCCTCTCATGCCACCCGCCTGTCCAGACCTTAGAGATCCTTGTATCCCTTCCACATCCTATTGGAAGTGTGCTCCAGCATGTAGTTGATCGGAATAATAATGCTGATGACTGCATCATCAGCGCTAACCATGTTAGTATCCATTTCTAAACTGTGCAGAAGAGTGCATCTGTGGCCAGTCCACCAGCGAGATTTGCCCCACCTCTGGATCGCATTGGCCCAGGCTATGAATGATGACATACTGCAATAGGGCTCATCGCTGCTTCCACAGTTATTGCAACATGTGCAGAGTAGAATTCCATCATGTTGGCGCATCACATATCAACCAGTTAATCGGTAGGCCGAAAGACCTCTGTAGCGATGGAGGTCGATGAGCCATGGTGTGTGAACGATGTAAGTGAGCACACAGTGAGGCTAGGATCAGACATAAGCCCTAAGCCCTTGGATCTGCTAAAAGCATCCTTTTGTCAACTTTGATTTTGTTAAAAAACGGATCCATTAACGGATCCATAGGCTGCAATGCAAAAAACGCAGTGGCAAAAGTGCAATTAAAAAAAGCTATGCATTTTTGAAACTGCATCAAAAAATGCTGCAAGCAGCGTTTTTGGGTGCAGGAAAAAAAAGCATAGCGTTTTTTAACATGGGCCCTATGGGAATTGCATCTGTTAACGCATGGTACATATAGGTACCATGTGTTAATGCATGCGTTAATGCGTAGCGTTTTTTAGGTGCAAAAATGGCATTTTTAAAAAACTAAATCCGTTTTTTGAAATGGAATAAAACTGATGGGCATGTGTGACCCTAGCCTGACTGTGTCTTCTGCAGCAGCACATCCAAGCTGGGATAGTGGCATAGAAATTGCTGTACAACCAGGTTGAGGAAGTGAGTCTTACAAGGCATGTGTGTGAGGTTGCAATGGCAAAAGGCCGCCAACATGTTCACGCAGTTATCGCACACTGCCTTCCTTGGCTCCAGTTTTAGTGGAGACAGCCATTCCTGAAACTTGCCCTTCATAGCTGTCCACAACTCATCAGCTGTGTGCCTGAGTTCTCCAAGGCATGTTAATTTCAACACTGCCTGATTGTGTGACTGAGATCTGGCTGTGCAGTATGGAGGTGGGGGAGATTCTGTCTGCCCTGTTGGAACATTAAGGAAGAGGTGAAGGGTGCACGTGGAAGTCCTAGAGGAGGTGGAGAAAGCAGAAGCAGTGGAGGAAGTGAAAGATACAGAGGTTTGTCCCGCAAGCCATGGGGATTTCAAGGGAGCCAACAGATTCACATAGTACCCAATTAGCAAGATGTAATGCCCCTGGCCATGCATGTTCACCCAGGTATAAGTGGTGAAATGCATCCTGTCAGACAGAGAGTTTTTCAGGGGATGGGTGATATCTGGGACATGCTGGTGTAGTGCAGGCACAGTTTTTTTCTGAGACCTAATGGCAACTGGGCAACTTACTCTGGGGGAATGGAAGGACGATCAACTTTTAAAAACTGTATCCACCAGTTATAGAAGCAGCATTTCTGTGGCCAACGGATTGGATATTTAAGCTGTTAGCTTTGGCATGTGTAGGAAGAACTGAGCTCTGGTTGCTGTGCTTAGTGAGGGTGGAGTAAGTAGGGTATACATGACAAACTTGTGAACTGTGAGGGAGGTGCAGGCAGAGATGTTATGGTGAGTTGAGAAAGATGTGGTGGTGTGCTCGATATACGAGACCGGTCAAAAACAGCAGGCATGTCCACTTCTGTAACAGCTGACAGGCTCTAACTCACCCCAACTGTTAGACAGGTTTTGTACTTGATCCACCACTGTTAGGAGGGGATTCATTACCAAAGAGGGGAAAGGAAAAAGAGAAAAATAGAAAAACATTTTTTTTATATTTATAATGTAGACAGAAATAATGTACAGGCTACTGGCACAAGCTGCTCAGTTAGGCAGAACCAGTGAGGTCCATCATACTGTGCACATGGCTATGTTGGGTCATCATACTGTTTGGAGGGCTAGTGGGGGTCATTATACAATGTAAAAGAGTGTGTGGTCCATTATATCATATATAAGGCTATTAAACTGCATGGAAGGCTGTTTGAAGATCACAGTTGAGGATGATACTGTTTTGGGAAAGTGGGTACATTAGGGTCAGCATACTTTTTGTGGAGACATAATACAGTATTTGTGGGTCAACTTTTGTTGGCATACTTTTAGCGTGCAATGATAGGTGAATCTAGGGGCATCAATATGAGGAAAATTACTTTGTAAGGGCTGAAAAATATATTGCAATCTGAGAGTCCTCGGTGGTTGATACTTTTTAGTGGCAACTGAAAAGACGGTAAGCATAGCAAGCTTTTGGGACACTATGGGCCCTTCTTTAGGCTAAAATTACACCGATTCTGAAGACACATACATATATACTATACTTAAACAGGATGAGATGGTGCAGTAAATACGACAGGTGACGTAAAGCAGAGTCAGGCTGGGGGGGAGGGAAAGGAGATGGGAAAGTGAAACCAAAATTCTAAGGTAAGAGGAAGAAATGTCAAAAGTTCATAGTCCTCTAAGTCAGTTGCAAGATGTGATATCCCCAAATGCCCTTTCATTTTACATAAAAACCCATGAATCCATGTGAAACATTTAATCCTGTTTTGAATGTGTCGAAGGTCGTTATCAATTTGTACTCCCAAGTTCTTCTCTCTCTCTGAGATTTGAAGTTGCTTTTTAAAATGAGCTGATTCATATCGGCTTCACTGTTGTGGTCAGGATTGCAAAAATGTTTTACTTGTAAGGGCTGTGAAGTTGTGGGATACACTCTTATGTGACTCAGACAAATATTTATGAATTGAAATTTTTGAAGGCAGGTGGAGACAAATAGAACTACTGATGTGGGTGAGATGAAGGCTCAGTGGTTAGCACTGCTGTCTTGTTGTTTCGGGGTCCTCAGTTTAATTTCCAGCAAGGTGAACATCTACAAGGAGTTTCTATATTCATTTTGTGTTTGCATGGGCTTCCTCTGGGTTCTCCAATTTCCTCCCACACTCCAAAGACATACTGATAGGAAGTTAAGATTGTGAGCCCAATGGAGACAGGGTTGCTGATGTATGTAAAATGCTGTAGAATTAATTGTGCTATATAAGTGAATAAATATTATTATTATTATCTGGATGGGGCCTTATAATTTCTATGATTGCCCTTAATGAAAGCATTCTATAGAAGTCATAGAAAGGCTCTTAATACTGCATATGATGGAACATACAACTCTTTATTTTCTGTCTGACTCAAAAGATGAGGGAAGTTATTGTGGCATGACAAAGGGTTTCTCCATTTGATATAACCAGGACACATTCTAAAATACAATGTCTAAAACATTATGTAGTTTAACTTTCATAATTTTCTTTTCCTGTGACTGTTTTCTTAAGAACGTCCAGGTTTCTGCCCATTAAATGACCTACCAGTGAAAGCAGGTGCAACTGAACAACCAATATGTTTCGGTGATTTGGACTGTCCAAAAAATACTAAGTGTTGTGACCGGGGATCTTCAAAAGACTGCCTACCTAGACAAAAGGGTGAGTATTATTTTATTGTTGCTGAGACTAGTTAATACTTTTATTTCTGTTCAGTAGAAGTATCCAGATGATTTTTAAAATTTCATAAAAATATAATATAAAAATCATACTTAGTAATTTTAAGTTTAAAATGGATTTTAAACTTGAAATGGACATCAGCGCCAATATTGACATATGATAAAATCGCATTTTATTGGACAATGTTAAATATGATTTATGCCATAAAAACAGACAGCTGTATAGGCACCTTATGCGTTTTGGACGTTTAGAACATAGTCCTTAGCCATAGATATATGTTCTTACACTTTCAAAGACTACATTAATTGTAGAAATTCAGGTCCAGGAATACCCTACTTCCTGCTGGAGATCAGGATACATAGATCAGACCATATTACGGTAATCAGTCAATTATAGAGAATTATTTAGATTTACTAGTACGGTAAGTAAAAAAAAAAGTCTATATCTAAATCTATGAGATAGAACAAAATATATTTGGTTATTGGTAACTCGCATAATAGTAATTTCTTAGTTATTTTTTCATGTACTGTGGTTGCAGTCAAGATATTTAAACTGATAAAATGAAATATAAAATACAAAACTAAATGTTATCTATGATGAAATTTAAATAAATATATATCTGTATTAGTATTTGATCTTATATTATTCATCACATTTCATTGATTTGTTTGAAACAGTTTGCTGACTGCAGCCATAATATCATGTCAAACAACACAATATAAAAAGGAATCCTATATATAATTTCATTCACTGTTGTTAATAATTATTACTATTTATTATAAATGAACAGAACATCCATTTTGATATCTGCAACATTATCAGATTGAATTTTTTTGAAATAGATCAAGTTATTCCACTTTCTATTTAATTACTAATTTATATTATATGTGTAAGATAACATATGATAGTATGTGTTCACTACTGTAAGGTGGATCTTTATCATTGGTGGATGTGCAGTATGCTCAGAAATGGACTAGTGGACAGGCACCATTACATGATATAATGGAGGTCTAAACCAGGGGTCTCAAACTCGGTTGGGTTGGTGGGCCGCACGTAGAAAAAAATTGATATCGGGGGGCTGCATTGCTTGTAGGACTAAGGGTACCATTATATGTCGCAACATTGCATGCAATTTCACAGGCAATTTGCTGGTTGCAGTGAAATCATGGACACATTGTTACATTTGTACACGGCGACAAAATAGAACAATGTGTCCATGATTTCACTGCAACCAGCAAATTGCCTGTGAAATTGCATGTAATGTTGCGACGTGTAACGGTATCCTAAGTGACATTTTAGCAATACCAGAATTTTTTGCTCAATCTAGTAAAGTACAAATTCTGATCTTCTTGTAGGAATGTCCCCACCCTAATCTCCTTTATGTAGTAATTTCCCCATACTGGTCGCCATTGTATATTAATGTCCCCCAAACTGGTGCCCGTCTTGTAGTAATGTCTCCTTCCTGGTCCCATTCTTAAAGTAATATTCCTCCCTGGTCCCTACGTGTAGTAATGTTTCCATTCTATATTAATGACCCTCATCCTGGTCCTCATCATGTAATAATGTCCCATCCTGATCCCCTTCTTGTAGTAATGTCCCCATCCTAATCCCCTTCTTGTGGTAATGTTCCCATCCTGGTCGCCTTCTTGTAGTAATGTCCCCATCCTGATCCCCTTCTTCTAGTAATGTCCCCATACTGGTCCCCATTGTATATTAATGTCCCACATATTGCTTCCCGTCTGGCACTAATGTCCCCTTTCTGGTCCCCTTCTTGAAGTAATGTTCCTCCCTGATCCATACGTGTAGTAATGCCCCATCCTGGTCCCCATCCTATAATAATGACTCCCATCCTGGTCCTCATCATGTTGTAAGGTCCCCATCCTGATCCATCTTGTTGTAATATCCCCATCTTGTAGTAATGTCCCCATCTTGGTCCTCCTCTTGTAGTAATGTCCCCGGCCTGGTCTCCATCTTGTAGTAATGTTCCTCCCTGGTCCATACGTGTAGTAATGCCCCATCCTGGTCCCCATCCTATATTAATGTCTCCCATCCTGGTCCTCATTTTGTAGTAATGTCCCAATCTTTTAGTAATGTTCCCACCCTTGTCATTTTGAGGTAATGTCCTGGTCTCTGTTCTTTTTGTTCTCTCGCTCACACACACTCAAACATATGATCACCCGCACACACACTCACATACACACTCACACATACATCCTCAGACATATTCACACAAACACACACACACACTCACACATATACACACCCGCACATTCACACACACTCACACACACACTCACACATACACACATACATCCTTAGACATATTCACACAAACACATACTCACTCACACATTGACGCACTTACATAGGGCCATATTTGGAGTTCCTGCCGCCTTAGGCACTTTCAGCGGTCACGTTCCTCTTCCCCCCAGGCTACTATCTTCGACTGTAACAGAACCTTACCTGACTCCATTCTTCTCATCCCGGCAGCTTCTTCCTCTGTGGCTCCCACTTTCCCACTTGCTTGCAGCAGCCGGCACCAGCTAGTACCCGGCAGCCGGCACCAGCCAGCACGCGGCACCAGCCTGCACCTGGCAGCCGGCACCAGCATCCGGCAGCACCAGGCGGCAGCTGCCAGCACCCAACATTAAGCGGCACCTGGCAGCCACCAGCACCCAGCGGCTGCTAGCACCCGGCAGCCACCAGCACCAGGCAGCAGCTGCCAGCTGCCGGCACCCGGCATTAGGCGGCACCAGGCAGCCGGCAGCACCAGCACACACATATACACACTCACACATATACACACACATATACACACTCACTCAGAAATATTCACTCACACATATACACATACACACTCACTCACATATGCACACAAATACACTCACACATATACACATACACACTCACATATACACACAAATACTCACACATATAAACATACACACTCACTCACATATACACACAAATACACTCACACATATACACATACATAGTCACATATACACACAAATACACTCACACATATACACATACACACTCACTCACACACTCACTCACATATACACACAAATGCAGTCACACATATACACATACACACTCACTCACATATACACACAAATACACTCACACATATACACATACATATTCACTCACACACTCACTCACATATACACACAAATACACTCACACATATACACATACACACTCACTCACACACTCACTCACATATACACACAAATGCACTCACACATATACACATACACACTCACTCATATACACACATATACACTCACACGTATACACATACACACTCACTCACATATACACACAAATACACTCACACATATACACATACACACTCACTCACACACTCACTCACATATACACACAAATACACTCACACATACACACACACTCTCTCTCTAACTGTCACTCATACACACCTGATGCCCCGGGCCATTATACATGGAGCCGCCGCGGTACCTGCTCCTTTGTGACTTCCGGGTACCGCTGGCTCAAACAAGTGCTTTCGCGCCTGTACATTCATGAAAGCAGGCAACCGGCGGACAACTCAGACGCCTGCAGCTGATGTCACAGAAGGCTTCTGATTGGTCCACCAGCCGCCTGCTTGCATGAATTTACATGTGCGAAGGCACTTGTTTGAGCCGGCGGTACCCGGAAGTCACAATAAAGCAATACCGCAGTGGCTCCATTTACAATGTTCCGGGGCATGCTTTTTTCTTTCATGGTGCCCCGGGCCACATTGGGGAGCATTGCGGGCCGCATGTGGCCCGGGGGCCGCGTGTTTGAGACCCCTGGTCTAAACGATAGGGAACTGTGCCTCCAGCAGGAGTATCCACTTTTGCTTCCACAGTGAGTAACTCATGAAACCAATCGCCTACACACTGCAGTTTACTTACAAGTTCAATTCCTACTACACTTAGGCTGGTTTCACACTGGCGTTTGTGTCTGCATGCGTATGGCATGCAGACGCAAACGCAGTGCAAACGCAGCCATATTAATGTGAACGCATCACAGAATCTCCGCATGCGTTCACATTAATATGCACCCTGGGCAGCCAATCAGGTGTCTCGGGGGCGGGCGGTAGGAGGAGATCAGCGGTAGAAATCTCCTCCTCCCGGCCACAGCTGATCTCTCGCCGGTGTCAGCGCGGGAGATATGAGCAAACAGCTGATCTAACAGCTGTTTAAATCTCCCGCGCCGACACCGAATAGGGTGATATCAGCGCGGGAGCTATGAAACAGCTGATCGCTGCTTCAAATCTCCCGCGCCGACATCACCTATTCGGTGTCAGCGTGGCGTGAAACCACCCTAATGGTACCTTTACACGCCGCTATAGGATGGTGGAAACAACCGGGTGCTTCACGTGCACGAGCACGCACAAACGGTTGAAAACGGTAACCGCACCACCTTTACACGCCGCAACAAGGTGCGCTACAGTAGGTTACATCTATCTCTGGATACACCGCCGGGTGCCACAAGTTACCGTCTGTAGCTCACCTTACCTCTTTTACACGCCGCTATAACAAGGTAATATGGGCGGAACAAAGGCAGCAGGGACAACACATAGGCGTGCCACAATTGTGGATTACGAGAATTTCGTACGCTGTTAGGACAACGCAATAGCATCATGATTGGCCAGCCAGCACAGGAGGCTGACTAATACATGACGCACGAGCAATTGTGTAGTGTGACTGGTCAGCTCCTTAAATATGCCGCCCTATTCAGCGACTACCTATCGTAACGCAGGAGCTTCCTCCAATGATCGCTGAAGGGGGGCGTTTTCCCGGAGCCTGTGTCACGCCCCAGGTAGATAGCATGGTGTCAAAACAACCCTCCTGTTCCTTATTTACACGCCGATACAGGCCGTAACCATCTCCTTGAAATCAACCTGTTTTTGAGCTCTGCTCTGAAACAGGTGCCTCAAGTGACGGGTGGAAACAACCGTCTTTACACGCCGCGACCGCGGGTTGATTTGGCGGTGCAAGATACATTTCTCTCATCTACCCGGTTGTTTCCACCATCCTGTAGCGGCGTGTAAAGGTACCATTAGAGTTGAAAATTCTCCTTTTTGACCTCCAAAAGATGTTTGGATAAACCAGAAACCGATTTGTTGTACAGTGGCAGGAATAAGAATCAGTATGTTAATGAGATGAGACTACATTTATGAGTTCTGCCAGATGTCTCTTAAGTTTACGTGAAGTGCATCCTATATAACACTAATTACAATGGATAGAAGTTACTGGATGCACAACGTATTTGGTGAAACGATTGATAAAAGTTTTAATTTTGGATAACTTGCCTTTACACTGTGTTCCAAATTATTATGCAAATTGGTTTTAAGTGTTATAGGGTTTTATTTTTATATTTTTCAATGAAACCCATTGATGGTTTTCTGTCTCAGGGTTCTTTGGATCATTGAAATCAATCTCAGATATCTGTGATAATTAGTTTGGCAGGTGAGCCCAATAAAAGGAAAACTGGGTGTTCCACAATATTACGCAGGCCACAGTTTTCAAGTAACATGGGAAAGAAAAAAGATCTCTCTGCTGCCGAAAAGCAACAAATAGTGCAATGCCTTGGACAAGGGATGAAAACATTTGATATTGCACGAAAACTTAAGCGTGATCATCGTATTGTGAAGAGATTTGTGGCTGATTCTGAGCACAGATGTGTTCGTGCAGATAAAGGCAGAATGAGGAAGGTTTCTGCCAGGCAAGTTCATCAGATTAAGAGAGCAGCTGCTAAAAAGGCCTTACAAGCCAACAAACAGATATTTGAAGCTGCTGTTGCCTCTGGAGTCCCTCGAACCTCAAGGTGTAGGATCCTTCAAAGGCTTGCTGTGGTGCATAAACCTACTATTTGGCCGCCCCAAAACAGTGCTCACAAGCAGAAACAGTTGCAGTGGGTCCAGATATACATGAAGACTAATTTTCAAAGAGTCTTGTTTACTGATGAGTGCCGAGCAACCCTGGATGGTCCAGATGAATAGAGTAGTGGATGGTTGGTGGATGCCACCATGTCCCAACATGTCTGCGACATCAGCAAGGAGGTGGAGGAGTCATGTTTTGGGCTGTAATCATTGGGAAACAGCTGGTAGGCCCCTTTAAGGTTCCTGAAGGTGTGAAAATGACCTCTGCAACATATATAGAGTTTCCAACTAAGAACTTTCTTCCATGGTACAAAAAGCACAAATGTGCCTTTAGGAGCAAAATCATTCTCATGCATGTCAATGCACCATCTCATGCTACAAAGAATACTTCTGTGCCATTGGCTGCTATGGGCATAAAAGGAGATAAACTCATGGTGTAGCCACCATCTTCCCCTGACTTCAACCCTGTTGAGAACCTTTGGAGTATAATCAAACAAAAGATCTATGAGGGTGGGAGGCAGTTCACATCAAAACAGCAGCTCTGGGAGGCTATTCTGACATCATCCAAAGAAATACAAGCAGAAACTCTCCAGAAACTCACAATATTAATGGATGCTAGAATTGTGAAGGTGATATCAGAGTAGGGTTCCTATGTTAACATGTAACTTGGCCTGTTAGGATGTTTTGGAGTTAAATAGCTTTTTATTTCAGTGAATGTGACCTTTAATGCTGTAAATTCAACAAATGAGCATTTTCAGTTCTTTCAAACATATTAAATGTTTACAAACTCTACTGTGCGTAATAATTTGGAACAGTGGTTTTAGAGTATTTTAATTTTGAGGGAAGCAGCTCTAATGGTACCTTTACACGCCGCGACGGCAGGCTGGATACATCCCGCTACAGGCTACAAATGTAGCTTGTAGCGCCAATGTAGCCCGTCGTAGCGGCGTCTGAAGACGTGACGATACAGCCGGCAACAGATACATCTGTTTCCTAGCTCTGCTCGAAAACTAATGGCTACAACGCCGATGGTAGCGAGCTGTATCGGCGTGTAAAGAAGCAACGGAAGGGAACTCGGGACAGCCTGCGATGTAGCTAAGGCGTGACCCTGGCTCCGTGTTACCGCGCCCCATGTGCGATCATTGGTGGAAGATGGTGCGTTGCGATTGGTTGTCGCCGCACAGGGCGGCATATTTAAGGAGCTGACGAGTCACACTACACAATCGCTCGAGCGTGCTGTATTAACCAGCCTCCTGCGTTGCCTGCCCAATCAGGATGTTATTGCTTCGTCCTATCAGCGTACGGACGTCTCGTAATCCACAATTGTGGCACGCCTATGTGCTGTCCCTGCTGCACCAGGTACGCCCATAGTAGCTGGTTGTAGCGGTGTGTAAATGAGCTACAGCTGGCTACTTGAGACACCCGGCGATGTAGCTAGCTATAGATGTAGCGTGGTGTAGCGCATCTGGTCGCGGCGTGTAAAGGTGATGCGTTGAGCGTTTGTAACCGTTTGAGCGTGCTCGTGCACGTGAAGTAGCGGGATGTATCCAGCCTGCCATCGCGGCGTGTAAAGGTACCATAAGGCTACAAAATGCTCAGCTCCTAGATAGCGGATCACTTACTTCAGGTGATGGGTAATGTGACTATTCAAAGAGAGGGACAGTGGTCACCAGTTGGCATCATCTAACAAAGGTAGCAGCTTGCCAGCAAATAGAAAACTGACATTAACCCTTAAAGCCTAAGAACTGTCGCAATTCCTAAAGACAGGAACTTCATGACAGCAACCTAATGTACTCCTACTCTGCACTCATTACCTGTATTAATTGAGACACGTCCACTACAGGGCCGGGGGTACTCGGGAATCAGGCAGAAATTGTTCTTCACTTCTCGATTCTTTTCAAGGGGACAGAGGGGGGCCAAGACCCGGTACCATGACAATAGCAGTGTCATTTTAATTGAACGGGGGTAGATGACAAGGGATGACTAGGGAAGGGGTATTCGTGACGCCACCCGCGGTATGCGGCCAGGACAGCCACCGCTGCTCCAGAACCTCTGGGGACAGTGACTGGCAGCTTGGATGGTTTCGCTCCCCAGGGTAGTAGGATGGAGGAGTCAGTTTATACCTTGGCAGATGTTCATTTGGTCATCAGCACCCTGGTATCTCATGCGGCCTCTGAGGCCGGTGGTTGCCGCTAAAGAAAGTCTCACACACCACAGCTGGAGTTTTGTTACGTTTACTCAGTTGTTTCAACATGGGTACTTCCCTTGCCAACCTCTGGTTCAGCGTTGTCTCCAGAACTGGGTTAGTGCAGTCCAGCCTCGGTTGGTGTCCCTTCCTCTCTCACTATGTGTTTCAGTCTCTGGTGGTTCCCTCACGCTATAAGCTCGTCTCGCCGCTCCTCACTTAGCACCTCTGCAGCTCAGTGCTCTGTTGTACCCCTTCCGAGCCCTGCTCCCTAGTTTGGCCACCTTCTCCAAGTTATGTCGGGTGTTCAGCCACAGCTCCCTTTAGAAGCTTGGGGCCTTTGGTTCAACAGTTCGGGCATGAAGCATCCATGCCGTGTTCAGGGCCAGGTTCCTGTGTCATCCACCAGACCCTCTGTCTCGCCAGATATGGGCATACGGGGATCTACATCTTGTTCCGTACCCCAAGGGCTCCCTTCTTCCTCTACACCTCTCGGTCTTTCCCTCCCAGGGCAAGCGTGGTCGTGCTCTAATGCAAGTAAGTCGGCACCACACCGCCCCTACACTACCGACTTCCACTCCACTCTGATGGTCTCTCCTTCTCCTTTTTCCTACAATTTCCCCTTCTGCACTTCACTTTTCCCTCCTGGCTACACTTGGGTCCTCACTCTGGGTACACCCACCATCCCGGAGTCCTAAGTTTTGTGTGTGAAGCTCAACTGCACCGTCCCAGTACCTGGAAACCAGAGGCACAACTCTCCCTCTAATGGAGGAGTGCAGTACCTCTGGTGGTGGCCTTCCCGGTGGGGCGCCATATTCCCCTTTGGCAAAGGTTAGCTCATCCATGAGCAACCTGGTACACAGACACTGACATATGTATTTTTTTATAACAATAACAGTAACATTACTCAGCATTTTTCTTCCTTTTCGGGAGGCACTTATACTTGAACATTGCAATATCAAAACAGTCTAGTCCTTTAGATAAAAATCCAAAATAAAGTGTCCATAGAATAAAGTCAGAAAAAGTGCTAATAAAAACAAAATACAGAATCAACAGTCCCATGAGCAGTATTCTCAAAAAGAGTTCTTAGTCAAAAGTCCTCTGCTTAACTATACGGTGATCATGGCTGGTTAACTATGACGGGGATGATTAGGGAAAGGGGTATTCATAACGCCACCTGCGGTATGGGGCCGGACGGCCGCTTCTGCTTCAGAACCTCTGGGCACTGTGACCGTCAGCTTGGATGGTTCCGCTCCCCACAGGTGGAGCGCAGTCTCCAGGGCAGTAGGATGGAGAAGTCAGTTCGTCTCCAGAACTGGGCCAGAGCAGTCAAGCCTCGGTTGGTGCCCCTTCCTCTCTCACTAGGTGTTTCTATCTCTGGTGGTTCCCTCGCGCTATAAGCTCATCTCGCCGCTGCTCACTTAGCGCCTCCGCAGCACAGAGCTCAGGTACCGACAGCCACATGTGCTCTGTTGTACCCCTTCCGAGCCCTGCTCCCTAGTTTGGCCACCTTCTCCAAGTTATGTCGGGTGTTCGGCCACAGCTTCTGTTAGAAGCTTGGGGCCTCTGGTTCAAAAGTTCGGGAATGAAGCATCCGTGCCATGCTCAAGGCCGGGCCCCTGTTTCATCCACCAGCCCCTCTGTCTCGCCAGATATGAGTGTACGGGGATCTACGTCTCCCAAGGGCTCACTTCTTCCTCCACACCTCTCGTTCTTTCCCTCCCGGGGCGAGCGTGGTCGTGCTTCAGGCTGCGGGAGTCAGCACCATACCGCCTCTACACTGCCGACTTCCACTCCACTCCTATGGTTTCTCCTTCTCCTTTCTCCTACTACTTCTCCTTCTGCACTTCACTTTTCCCTCCTGGTTATGTTTGGGTCCTCTGGGTCCACCCATCGTCCCAGGGTCCTAAGTATTGTGTGTGTGAAAATCAACTGCACGTCCCAGTACCTGGAGACCAGAGGCAAAACTCTCCCTCTAATGAAGGAGTGCAGTACCTCTGGTGGCAGCCTTCCAGGTGGGGCACCACAATTGCACCCGTTTGAACTTATCATCTGTATAAAGACACATGTCCCACACACTCAATCACATTCCATCTTCTCCACCATGGCTAACACCAAAGAGTTGTCTCAGGAAACCAGGCACAGAATTCTAGAAGTGCATAAAGCTAGGATGGGCTACAAGAAACTATGCTGTCAGCTTGGTAAAAAGGCAACTGTTGGCACAATTATCAGAACAAGGAAAAACATAAGATGTCATGTCCCCATGACTTGGGAATCATACAATGTTATATTCCATTGCTCTATTTTCCTGCAAGCTTAAAAAAAAAATGAGTGTATACATGCCCATTAAGAGTAAGACACCACTGAAGTCCACACAATTGTTCAATGCAATAAAGTGAAGTTTTATGTATTACATGAGGACTTAACAATATACACTCGTGACAGAGTAACAATCCAATGAAAAGGATAAAGGATAAGGTCAAGAGGAGAGAGAGAGAGAGCGAGAGAGAGAGAAAGAGACAGAAGTGCCACTGGGAGAGAGTAAAAATTCCAATAGGAGCAATCCAATTGATGTGAATGAAGTGCTTAAATCTATCTATTGAGGTGTGAAACCAGTATAATAGGGACCTGCCCTGTCAGTAGTCCCCTACACACTCAATCCAAGGTGCTATATTCTATCCACAAACTAAGGCAAATTTACCCATTGGTAGTGAGATTTTCTCCCAGACAGGCACGTGTCGAGAGGCCGATGTCCATTGGATTGTTCCTGTTGGAATTTTTACTCTCTCCTAGTGGCACTTGTGTCTCTCTCCTCTTAACCTTATTGTTAAGTCCTCATGTAATAAATAAAACTTCACTTTATTACATTGAACACTTGTGTGGACTTCAGTGGTGTAGTGTGGTGTGCATGTATATACCAATTTTTTTGTAAGCTTGCATACTGTTCTGGAGTAGTTTGCCCTTGCACTATATGACGTCCATGTACAGTCCTTTATCCTATTTCGTATTGTATTATTTTCCTGTATCTCTATGCAGTAGGTTTGTATTTGTTAGAATTTTGTCTTTTCTCACTCCCTGTAACTTGTCTCCTGTCAGAATCCCCTCCCTTCCTCTCCTTGTTATTGCTCTGTCAGCCTTTGACAGAATAATCTTTTTTTACCTGCTGTATTGTGCAATAAACTCAAGATTTCAGTTGAAATAGTAACTGTTTCTTCTGGAGCCTTTGTACATGCCTTTCCAGCTGAGTTAAGCTATCCAATGACACTTCTATATGCATGTGAGTACAGTCCATACAGTCATCAGGAGTATTGGTGGCCTAAGCACCAAACGCAGGCAGTGTATATTGTGAAGACGGAATACAAGATGACTGTTAATGTTCCTTGAAACAAAAAAGATAGCTGCCCTCTGAATACTAGGCTATGCAATAATGAATATACAAGAAAATGAACTAGCCAGGGCAACTCCAGACCTGAATTGAATAGAAAATTTTTGTCAGGAGCTGAAACTCAATGTTGCCCAGTGATAGCACCGAAACCTGAAAGATCTGGAGAAGATCTGCATAGCGGAGTGTGTGAATATCCCTTCTGCAGTGTGTGCAAATGTAGTCAATGTAGACCTACAGGAAATGTCTGTCCTCTGTAATTGCAAATAAAGGTTTCTGTACCAAATATTAAATTCTGTTTATATATGTTTCAAATACTTATTTCATGCAATAATATGCAAATTAATTACCGTATGTGAAAATCACACAATGTGACTTTTTTTAGATTCTGTCTTTCACAGTTGAAGTGTATGAACAATAAAAAGTACAGACCTCTCCATTCTTCATAGATTGAAAACTTGCAAAATGAAAGTATCAAATACGGTACTTATTTTCCCCGCTGTATCGCTGTATGTCCTCCATCCTCCATATATATGTACATATATATCGCTTATTCTGCAATATATGATCCACATCTGGGGCTCATCCTTGTTTATAAGTCCTCCATTCTGGTATATATTTCCCCCATCCTTTTACAGTGCCTACAAGTAGTATTCAACCCCCTGCAGATTTAGCTGGTTTGATAAGATGCCAATAAGTTAGAGCCTTCAAACTGCAAACGAGAGTAGGATTTATTAACAGAAGCATAAATCTTACAAACCAAAAAGTTATGTTGCTCAGTTGAATTTTTATAAATTTTAAACATAAAAGTGTGGGTCAATTATTATTCAACCCCTAGGTTTAATATTTTGTGGAATAACCCTTGTTTGCAATTACAGCTAATAATCGTCTTTTATAAGACCTGATCAGGCCGGCACATGTCTCTGGAGTTATCTTGGCCCACTCCTCCATGCAGATCTTTTCCAAGTTATCTAGGTTCTTTGGGTGTCTCATGTGGACTTTAATCTTGAGCTCCTTCCACAAGTTTTCAATTGGGTTAAGGTCAGGAGACTGACTTGGCCACTCCAACACCTTGATTTTTTCCCTTTTGAACCAGGCCTTGGTTTTCTTGGCTGTGTGCTTTGGGTCGTTGTCTTGTTGGAAGATGAAATTACGACCCATCTTAAGATCCTTGATGGAGGAGCAGAGGTTCTTGGCCAAAATCTCCAGGTAGGCCGTGCTATCCATCTTCACATGGATGCGGACCAGATGGCCAGGCCCCTTGGCTGAGAAACAGCCCCACAGCATGATGCTGCCACCACCATGCTTGACTGTAGGGATGGTATTCTTGGGGTCGTATGCAGTGCCATCCAGTCTCCAAACGTCACGTGTGTGGTTGGCACCAAAGATCTTGATCTTGGTCTCATCAGACCATAGAACCTTGAACCAGTCTGTCTCAGAGTCCTCCAAGTGATCATGAGCAAACTGTAGACGAGCCTTGACATGACGCTTTGAAAGTAAAGGAACCTTACGGGCTCGTCTAGAACGGAGACCATTGCGGTGGAGTACGTAACTTATTGTATTGACTGAAACCAATGTCCCCACTGCCATGAGATCTTCCCGGAGCTCCTTCCTTGTTGTCCTTGGGTTAGCCTTGACTCTTTGGACAAGCCTGGCCTCGGCACGGGAGGAAACTTTCAAATGCTGTCCAGGCCGTGGAAGGCTAACATTAGTTCCATAAGTCTTCCACTTCCGGATGATGCTCCCAACAGTGGAGACAGGTAGGCCCAACTCCTTGGAAAGGGTTTTGTACCCCTTGCCAGCCTTGTGACCCTCCATGATCTTGTCTCTGATGGCCTTGGAATGCTCCTTTGTCTTTCCCATGTTGACCATGTATGAGTGCTGTTCACAAGTTTGGGGAGGGTCTTAAATAGTCAGAAAAGGCTGGCAAAAGAGATAATTAATCCACACATGTGAAGCTCATTGTTATTTGTGCCTGAACTACTTCTTAATACTTTAGGGGGACCAAACAGAATTCTGGTGCTTTGAGGGGTTGAATAATAAATGACCCTCTGAATTAACTTTTAACGCTTTAAAAAAAAAAAAAAAATTATTGTGGCACTGCATTTCCCACTACCAGGCTGATCTACAGTCCAAATGTCACAATGCCAAGTTATTTCCGCATGTGTCAACCAGCTAAATCTGCAGGGGGTTGAATACTACTTGTAGGCACTGTATATATGATCCACATCCTGAGCTCAACCTGATATATATGTTCCTAATCCTGGTATATACTGTATGTCCCTAAACCTGGTATATATGTTCCCCATCATGTGCCCTTCCAGATATATATATGCCTCCTGTTATGCCGCACACATAAAAAAATAAACAATTCTACTCACCTTTGTCGCTGCCCTGGTGTATAGCATCATCTTCTGATGCAGGCAACTGGCTTCGGTGTGAAAGCAGAGCAGCACATAAAGTCAATGCCACCAAATATACGCCAATGTCAGGTTAATATTCACTGCTTCACATGTCCAGGATTATGGGCATGGGGAGCAGTGAATATTAATTCTCTTTAATAGCAGACACACATGATCTCCCGAGTCACTGCAGTAAGCCTCTTGTGATCCGCTCCATCACTGTCCCCACCCCAAAATGAGGCAGGTATCTAGGCAATAAAACACACTCTCTACGCTTTCCTCCTAAAATTGGGCAAAAACAAGTGCATTTTATAGTACCAAAATACGGTATTCAACACTGATATTGATATTTTTTTTCCTTCACTTACATAGCACCAGTTGTTGATGGTATGATATTGGGTTTGCAATTATCCATAGTGTCATTCAAGGATTAATACTGTAATGGTATATTTTATCTTTTTCTAATACTTTTTTAGAAAGACCAGGAAAATGTCCTGATGTCTGTGAATTAAAGTCTCACCCGAAGTGTTCTACTGACAGTGATTGTCCTGGTAATCTTAGGTGCTGTCATCATTGTAACCAGACCTGCACAGTACCTGTTTCAGGTAACAGCTTCTCATATACAGTAGTGTTCAAAATAATAGCAGTCCAATATGACTAACCAAATGATTCACTGTTTTATGTATAAATTACCGTATATTACCACAAACAATTTAGCAGTTGGTGCAGTAGATTCTTAGAAAAAAAACAGACTCAGCATTCATGATCTGGATGTTTTAGACTTTGTGTATTTGAATAATTAATTGAAAAGGGTGTGTTCAAAATAATAGCAGTGTGGAATTCAATTAATGAGTTCAATGATTCTGTGAAGAAATAGGTGTGAATCAGGTGGCCCTTATTTAAGGGTGAAGCCGACACATGTTGTACATGCAGTTCTCTTTGAAAGCCTGAGAAATTTGGGTCATTTGAGACATTGTTCAGAAGAACAGCATACTTTGATTAAAAAGTTTATTGGAGAGGGTAAAAGAAGTGCAGACAATAATAGGCTGCACAGCTAAAGTGATCAGCTATTTGCCATCCAGTTTCCATCTGTCCGGGAGGATACGGGAGAATTCGTATTTTTGTCCCGGACACAAAATCGCAGTTTACAGCGATGTTCTGTCCAGGGCAAAAATCTGCACAAATCGGATCCTGATGAAAGTAATATTGTTCTTTTTGGGTCCAAGGGCTGAGGATGGTTCGTCAGATGACCCCCAAACTCTGAATTCAAGCCACTGTACACTCAGAAGACAGTGAAGCATGGTGGTGCATGTAGCATCATGATATGGGCATGTTTCTCTAAAGGTACCTTTACACGCCGCCACTATCACTGACAATCGGTAGCAACTGTACGTGTGCGTGCACGTTTTTAACGGTTGCCAACGATCGCCGATGTCGCATGTACACACCGCGATTGCGTCGTCAACCCAAGGTATCGTGGTTCCCCGGAAGTTGAAACAGATCCTGCGGATAACTTCCTATTGAATACCGTCGCCGCTTCATACGCCGCCATCCACAACGGAATATGGGCGTACCTGTGAAGCAGTTAGAACACATAGGCGTGCCACACTCCGTCATGCCGCGCCCAAACTACAACCATTGGCCCACACAATAGCGTCCTGATTGGTCAGGGTGCGCAGGGCGGCTGGCTAATACATGACGCCATTACAATTGTGTAGTGTGAATGGACAACTCTTCAAATATGGCGCCCTGTGAAGACACAGCCAATGGTAACACAGTAGCCCCCACCAATCATCGCTGATGGGGCGCGGTATCCATCACGCTGTGGCACGCCTCTGGGAAATCACTAGGTGACGCAAATTCCATCCCTATGACTCGTTTACACGCCACTACCATGGCAATTCTCCCTTTGTGTTGCCTTGGATTTTGGAACACGGCTCAGAAACCGCAACCCGGAGCAACTGCGAGAAACCCGATCACTTTTCCAAATTACACGCTGCAACTGCGTAGCAATTTCAAGGTAACAGTGACAAAAATTCCGATTGCCAGGCAGTTTCTACCGCGCAGTGGTGGCGTGTAAAGGTACCTTTACTGTGGTGCCGAACCTATTTATTGCATACCAAGAGTCATGGACCATATATCAAAATACTTGAAGAGATCATGTTGTCATATGCTGAAGAAAAAATGCCGTTCAAATGGGTGTTTCAACCTCCATCTGATTTTGTAATACATTTTACAATGTTGTTTATGGTATATTCTATTCTTTTTTGTTAATTGTACCAGCCATTTAATTTATAGTTGCATATATTTTTTCTGCCGATGTCCCATGTGCTCCTCTGTTTTTAGTGATTTTAAACTTCCCCTGTAATTGTGCACAAAATAAATACTCTTTCACTTTTTGCATATAATTTATTGGTGTTGCTCACATTTGTGCTTTGTCTTCTCTTCTTTGATTTAACGATCCTAAACACACCAGTAAACAAACAAAATCTTGGTTCTTGATTTGTCTAACAAAATTGAGGTTATGGAGTAACCAGCCCAATCCCTGAACCTTAATCCAATAGAACACTTGTAGGATGACATACAAAATGCCACTTCTGAGGCAAAGCCAACAAATGCATGTAGTATAGATGTAGCCAAAGCACCCTGTACTGGAAGTACAGTTGACAGGTGCCAGAAGTTGGTTGACTCTATGCAAGATAGATTTAAAGTAGGGATGAGCGAGTACCTCACTATTCGGACTCGCTATACTCGCAACGAGTAGGTCCCAGTACTCGGTACTCGTTGCGAGTATAACGAGTCCAAATACTTTCGCAGTGTATCTATAGATACGCTGCGAAAGTAGCCTAAAAGTGAATAAAAGTTGTTAAAAATAATAAAATTACATACTCACCTGTCCGACGCCTGCACCGGGATCGTCCTAGAAGACCTGTGATCACCGGACAAGGACCTGTGACCTCCAGCCAATCAGATCACCGGTAGCGATCTGGCCAATCAGATGTCGACACGTCACAATCACGTGATCCCTAACAGCCACCTGATTGCCCAGATTGCAAGGTCCTGGCAGTACACCTAGGACCTTGCAATCTGGCCAATCAGGTGGCCGCTAGGGATCACGTGGTTGTGACGTGTCGCCATCTGATTGGCCAGATCGTTACCGGCCATCTGATTGGCTGGAAGTCACAGGTCCTTGTCCGGTGATCGTAGGTCTTCTGGGACGGTCCCGGTGCAGGCGTCGGACAGGTGAGTATGTAATTTTATTATCTTCAACAACTTTTATTCACTTTTAGGTTACTTTCGCAGTGTATCTATAGATACACTGCAAAAGTATTCAGACTACTCGCTACTCCCGAGTACTCATAAGATAATTGGAGAGTAGCGAGTAGCCGAATACCGCTACTATTCGGCGAGTACAGCAGCAGCCCCAGTGGTATATACAGCAGCAGCCCCAGTGGTAGTATACAGCAGCCCCAGAGGTATATACAGCAGCCCCAGTGGTAGTATACAGCAGCAGCCCCAGTGGTATATACAGCAGCAGCCCCAGTGGTAGTATACAGCAGCCCCAGAGGTATATACACCAGCCCCAGTGGTAGTATACAGCAGCAGCCCCAGTGGTATATACAGCAGCAGCCCCAGTGGTAGTATACAGCAGCCCCAGAGGTATATACAGCAGCCCCAGTGGTAGTATACAGCAGCAGCCCCAGTGGTATATACAGCAGCAGCCCCAGTAGTAGTATACAGCAGCCCCAGTGGTATTATACAGCAGCCCCAGTGGTAGTATACAGCAGCCCCAGTGGTAGTATACAGCAGCCCCAGAGGTAGTATACAGCAGCCCCAGAGGTAGCATACAGCAGCCCCAGAGGTAGTATACAGCAGCCCCAGTGGTAGTATACAGCAGCCCCAGAGGCAGGGGCGTAACTACAATAGGTGCAGGGGTTGCGATCGCACCCGGGCCCTGCAGCCTAGGGGGGCCCCAAAAGTCTCTTTGGCCTATAGAAAAATACTAATACTATTAAAGATTTCAAATAATTGGGGGCCCTGTTGGAGCTTTTGCATCGGGGCCCCGGGGCCTGAAGTTACGCCACTGCCCAGAGGTATATACAGCAGACCCCCCATATCAGTATACAGGGCCCCCCCCTCCTTGTGCACCAATCCTGTAAAGGAATACATTAGTATACTTATCCCTGCCGCTGTCCCGCTGCCGCTGTCCCGCCGCCACCACCAGGGTACAACATAGGGACATTGTTTCTGTCTATAGGTACCTTCACCTTAAGACATCTTTTACCTAGTTACTTATACGTAAAATATTTCTATGCCCCATCACATGGACTGCATAATAGCTTATAACATACAGTTGTGGCCAAAAGTATTGACACCCCTGCAATTCTGTCAGATAATACTCAGTTTCTTCCTGAAAATGATTGCAAACACAAAAATAATTGTCCTAAAGCCAAATTGGATATAATTCCATACCAAACATAAAAAAGGGGGTGGACAAATGTATTAGCACTGTTAGAAAAATCATGTGATGCTTCTCTAATTTGTGTAATTTTCAGCACCTGTAACTTACCTGTGGCACCAAACAGGTGTTGGCAGTAAGTAAATCACACTTGCAGCCAGTTGACATGGATTAAAGTTGACTCAACCTCTGTCCTGTGTCCTTGTGTGTACCACATTGAGCATGGAGAAAAGAAAGAAGACCAAAGAACTGTCTGAGGACTTGAGAAACCAAATTGTGAGGAAGCATGAGCAATCTCAAGACTACAAGTCCATCTCCAAAGACCTGAATGTTCCTGTGTCTACCATGCGCAGTGTCATCAAGACGTTTAAAGCCCATGGCACTGTGGCTAACCTCCCTAGATGTGGACGGAAATAAAAAATTGACGAGAGATTTCAACACAAGATTGTGCGGATGGTGGATAAAGAACCTTGATTAACATCCAAACAAGTTCAAGCTGCCCTGCAGTCCGAGGGTACAACAGTGTCAACCCGTACTATCCGTCGGCGTCTGAATGAAAAGGGACTGTATGGTAGGATACCCAGGAAGACCCCACTTCTTGCCCTGAGACATAAAAAAGCCAGGCTGGAGTTTGCCAAAACCTACCTGAGAGAGCCTAAAACATTTTGGAAGAATGTTCTCTGGTCAGATGAGACAAAAGTAGAGCTCTTTGGGTAAAGGCATCAACATAAAGTTTACAGGAGAAAAAAAAGAGGCATTCAAAGAAAAGAACACGGTCCCTACAGTCAAACATGGCGGAGGTTCCCTGATGTTTTGGGGTTGCTTTGCTGCCTCTGGCACTGGACTGCTTGACCGTGTGCATGGCATTATGAAGTCTGAAGACTACCAACAAATTTTGCAGCATAATGTAGGGCCCAGTGTGAGAAAGCTGGGTCTCCCTCAGAGGTCATGGGTCTTCCAGCAGGACAATGACCCAAAACACACTTCAAAAAGCACTAGAAAATGGTTTGAGAGAAAGCACTGGAGACTTCTAAGGTGGCCAGCAATGAGTCCAGACCTGAATCCCATAGAACACCTGTGGAGAGATCTAAAAATGGCAGTTTGGAGAAGGCACCCTTCAAATATCAGGGACCTGGAGCAGTTTGCCAAAGAAGAATGGTCTAAAATTCCAGCAGAGCATTGTAAAAAACTCATTGATGGTTACCGGAAGCGGTTGATCGCAGTTATTTTGGCTAAAGGTTGTGCAACCAAGTATTAGGCTGAGGGTGCCAATACTTTTGTCTGCCCCATTCTTGGAGTTTTGTGTGAAATGATTAATGTTTTGCTTTTTGCTTCATTCTCTTTTGTGATTTTTCATTGAAGACAAATTAAATGAAGATAATAATACCAAAGAATTTGTGATTGCAATCATTTTCAGGAAGAAACTGAGTATTATCTGACAGAATTTCAGGGGTGTCAATACTTTTGGCCACAACTGTATATTCCTAATAAAGAATTGTTTTTAGGGGTTTTGTTTTGTTTTTTTGGTTTATTCTTAAAGACTTCCCTGTCCCCAGGGAAAGAGTCCCCACGAATCTTTATCTCCTCCTCCTCCCTCTCTACTTCCTCCACTTCAGGCCATTCACACTGAAGAGACTGGCTGAAGCTGATGTGTTCCTCGTCCACCTCCTCCTCCACAGCCTCCTTCTCCTCATTATCATCCAAACTGCACAGAGTGAATGACTTGAGGCTGATTTGTGTATTTTCTTCCTCCATCTCCACCTGGTCCACATGCAACGCTTCCTGTTTAATTTTGAGCAGCAATCATTTAAGCAGTCATAGAATCAGGTTGGTTAGGTCACAGTCCCACTTGCAAGAGAGATGTGAGAGACTTGCACGAGCTTCACATCATATGTTGTTGATAGTATTCAACTACTGGTCTCAGCTGCTCACAAAGCATTTCTAAGAGGGGCGTGGCTTGGGACCTCATGCTGAGCAGACACACTTAGGTGAGGCTCCTGCTCTCCAGCCTAAATCTACAGGAATCTGGCCTGATCCTGGGCCAGAATTCTCATCAAATCAACTAGATCCACTTGGATTACACCTCTGAACCCTTCTGGACCCATTTGGATTATTTCCAGCTTCATTTCTCTCTGGATTACCGAGTTTGGAACCCCCCATGTGGAATACAACGCTGGATCCCGCTTCTGTGTGACCATGTAGGGATCTTCAGGACCTGACTCTTTATTCAAACTATTTGATTCCTATTTTACACCTGGATCGGACCTCCAGGGCCCAGAGGAGCTGGTAAGCAAGCAATCCCTCCAGGGGCCTGGCCTGGGGGGGTTGCTCTGGTAACTGTCCCTGGTCTGTAACTGCACATGTTCTGCCTGCCCTTGTCTGTTCTGGGGCGCCCCTGCAAAGCTGTACACCTCCATCATACCCCTTAATTGCAGCAGAGGCGGTGGCATATTCCCCCTTGCCTCAGCTGTGGACCCTGCACCCTCAGAGACTGGTGCTGTGGGTGGGCTATACCGAAGCCTGAGCACCCGGTGCCTGATCCCTGCATTTGAGACTCTGACTATTGGCGGCGCGGGTTGCGGTGAGTGCCCTGAGCTGAACTGCTCCGGGGATCTCTGTGCCTCTGGAGCCCCTCCTCCCATCTGCAGCACTGCTGCGACTTTCACTGTGACAGCGGCTCATCATTCACAGTGCAGCACATTGGGACAGGGATACCTACCTCCCATCTGCACCCAGCCCCCTCCTTCCTGTACCACAGAACAGCCCGAGAAGACCCACTGCTCCCACCACAATTCACCTAGTTTAAGCTCTGGAGCCTACCTAGTACTGTACACCTAACTGGACGACATCTGGAGTCTGTCCATCTGACATCACGGTCGGTGGGGTCCAACCAGTGAGACACTTCCCTGAGACCCCTCTTCATCTGAACCCCAGCATCACCTTCTGTGACTTGGGTCAATTGGTGGAGACCCTTGAAGTACACATGGACACATCTGGATCTACTTCCACCCTGCTTTTGAGACTGTTACTTACTGCAAATATCATTGGACGACGTCTGGACCTACTCTCTGTACACCTCTAGAAGGGGACCTTTGTGAGGTCCTCATTTGGGATCATTCATCCTCACCGTCTCCTCTTATGGTATAAGTTCGTACATGTAAGACTGGTTTCTAATTTGTGGTTCTCCTGAATGTTTTAGACCCTCTACCTTATTACTTTCTCCAAACGTCTTCTCTCCTCCCTTTCTCCCCTCATTCTAACTCAAGACTAACTAATTTTCCTTGATTCCTCACTTCTGTGCTTCACCTCTTACCTGGAGACGAAGTACTACACTAGTACTATTTTAACTCACATCTTTTAAACCCATATCCCCAACCCCACGACTATTGCTTTCTCCCTTCTTATCTTATCTTGTTTCTCCACACTACTACCCCCCTCCTTTACTTTTACTGGCTCATTTCATTCTTCAGCAGACTGGATTGTTTCCCTACCTCTACCTTAATCTACCCTTTAATTGCTTCTAACTGCACGACTATTGGCTAACCTCTTTGTTATATACTACTTTTCTCCACTACTGAAACGGCTGAGGTATATCTTTGTCTGCATTGGTATTGTAATAGATAAGTTATATCTTATTTGTCTACTTCTTGGTCACCTCTCACATAGAAACACGTCTTACTCCAACGAGGGCCCTTCCCCCACAAAGGACAGTGTGCCTCTGTTTCCTTAGGAACATTCTGCCCTCTCACACTTAGTATATGGAGTGCCCACTGTCACACCTTAACCATTCAAATCATTGATTACACCTCTGTTAACTAGTGAGAAACAGCCTTTATAAGTCTGAAACATACTCTGTACTAAGATACCACTACCTACCTCTGGCTCGCTGTTACTTGAACCAATCTACAATTTGTAAGCATATAATATGTGACCGCCCTTTCCCCCTGATGAAACTATTGTCTTAACAATTTATTGAAATACTAGCATTACAGAATTTCTCAACCTGATTTTCTGCCGTGTGCACAGCTATAGTAGTGTATAATTAATCGCTTCGTAATACGTGGGGATAGATTGTGGGCTCCCTATTGCATTTGGGAAAGGCGATATTCCACCTGTTCAATCACCTGGGGAATTTGGATTAATAGTTGAGATTATACCCAGCTAGTGTCCACTGGTCAACCTGCCTTAACCCCAACCTCTACAACACCATCATATAACCTCCATTGTCAGTGAACCTACAAGATTATCAGACCCTCTGACTCAGCCTTACGGCTGACTAGGTAACTCCTGATACTCCCTCTCACTCGAAGTACTCTGACTTCACTCTGAGCACAGGGACACCACTTTGGACAACAGGGGATTAAGGATACACATACAACCCTACTCCCCTTGGCTCGGGATTCTAGCAGTCCAATCACCTGTTCTCACTTGTATCTAGCTTAAACATTCTTACCCAGAACTGAACCACCCCCTTAAACCATTATAACACCTCCATTTTGAACTCTCAAACCCCTGACTGACCTTATACCAGTCAGTAAGCAACCTAGTACACGTGGGTGCCCGCTCCTCCTCTTAAGCTTACCTACTTTAATACGACCACTCCTAAAACAAACATTGGAAAATCCAAACCCATTCTCACAGAATCCAAGGTAATGCGCTTGACGCAGAAACACCGATCAAGGTCCCCCCAGGCCACAACAAAAGGACACTTGGCCCCAGGTACAGGAACAAATGGACGATTGTAAATCCGACGACCCGCAAGCTCTGAAACAAAAAAGGAAGGAAATGGCCACAAAGAAGACCTCCTTGCAGAAACTGGCAGTTCTGGACGGCTCAGATGAGGAGGCTGAGGCTTCTCCCAGCGCAAGTCCCGCTAAGCAGCGTATGAGGAAGGAAGGCCCACCCATATCGGGATCCAATCCGTTGGACACATTCGACTGGACCCAACCCATCGACCAGAATTTCTTCAAAGGTATTTTCTCCGCATTCAGTCAGAAGTTAGACTCCAGATTCGATCAACTCCAGATTTCTCTAGATTCGGTCTCCTACAGGACTGACAAAAATGAGTCAGACATCTTTGACTTGACGAATAAACATGAGAAACTGGAAAAAGAGCACCATCTCCTCAAAGAAGAACTGAGAACGGTGAAAAATAAAATGACGGACCTAGAGGATAAGGACAGGAGACAGAACCTTAAGTTTAGGGGAATCCCAGAGTCTGTAAAAAGCGACCAACTGGGACCATACATTAAGGATCTCCTAAAACGCACGATCCCTACCCTGACGGACCTCGACACAACGGTGGTCAGGATCCACCGCCTACCCAAGCCTAAATCCCTGAAACCTGAGACCCCCAGGGACGTCATAATGAAATTTCATTTCTTCCATGTCAAAGAACAACTTCTGGACTATCTTCGATTAAAAAAAACTCTCCCTGGACCCTACGACAATATTAAGGTCTTCGCGGACCTGTCCAGAGAAACCATGCTCCAGAGGAGGAGACTTACCCCAATCACTAACCTGCTCCAAAACAACCGTGTCCAATCCCACCAAAGTTATTCTCCACCACCAGGGGAAATCCACAACTATACTTGAAGTAGAAGAGGGAATGAGGGTTCTTAGGGATCTAGGAATCATCATATCTTAAATGGATCATATCCATAACAGAAAGGCTGAAGAGAATAGCCATAACTTTAGCCACCCAAGGAGGTAGTTCAGCGTAATCTTAATTAGATTCCCTCCGTTATGGGTCAAGTTGTGGTCACAAGTTTACACTTTTCACCTGGCACTAAAATAGATTTAGAGAAAGTTTTCAGTTCTACCACCAATGTATTGTTTGCGCTAACAATGGAAAGGATCCCCTTATCTAGTTGCTCTCACACTCTGAGCCCTTTCTTCGTCACGTCAATTGTAGGTTATGTCACTTAAATTCTTGTCACAGAACGTTAACGGCCTTAATTCTCCCCAGAGAAGATATTTCCTGTGGAAACTTCTTAGAGAGACCGGGGCAGATGTAGTAGGTCTGCAGGAGACTAAGTTCTCTTCCCTTAAGCCACCGAAATTCAGCAACAAAAACTTCCAAAACATTCGTTGTGTAAACAACTCGAAAAAGAAATGGGGAGTCGCTATAATGATCAAGAACACTATCTCATTCGAGGAAATCTCCACATTTGAGGACCCGAACGGCAGATATTTGATTCTAGTTTGCAAACTAAATGACCATATTTTTACCCTAGTCAATGTCTAAGTCCCAAACAAAGGGCAAGTAACATTCCTAAACAAGCTTATGAGGATTGTTAAGACCAACCAAAAGGGAGAGCTGGTGATCTTCGGGGACTTCAACATTGTTCCCAATGGATCACTTGACTCCTCTACCAAATCCATTTGGAGTCACTGGATCCATGGCTGATTAAGAACGATCTATACGACACCTTTCGATGTCTCAAATCCACGTCTTTAGAATTCACATATTTTTCCAAACGCCACCAATCTTACTCTAGAATTGACCTTATCCTCACCAACATTTTCACCCTTTCCAAGTTTCTCGAGGTCTCAATTGGTACTAGAACTTGGTCCGACCATTTACCTGTTACTTTCGAACTCAAGATTGGCCCGATAGTAACCTCTCAAAGACTTTGGAGAAACAACAGTCTACTATACACTCACCCAGCATATAAAAAGGAAATCGAAAAAACCATAGTAGACTACTTCAAGGTAAACGATATGGAGGATGTTTCAACCCCTATACTCTGGTCCGCTTTCAAAGCTGTTCTTAGAGGCAAAATGATACAACTGAACACACAGCATAACAGGAAAAACAGAGAAAAAACACAAACCTTGGTGAACCAGATACACAATCTGGAACAAAAGCAAACATCTAGTCCTAGTCCCTGTAACCGCTCCGCGGTCCAGCGCCTCCGCCCTGCACCCTGTCCTTCCCTCTTCTCGTGCAGTTACCCTTCCTTCTCGGTTCCGGGGTCGGGGTCCCAGGTTACAGGCCGTCCGCAGGCGATCTCGGGGCTCCAGGGTGCTTCATCGCGCACCTGCTGCTCAGACCGTCGCTCCCTGACTGCTGCCAGTTCTGCTTCCTCTCTGTGTGTTCACTAGGGGGCGGGGCCGCTCTCTCTGTTACCTTTATAGGGCCAGCTGGCCAATTAGTCTGCCCCGCCTTCCGGCCAATCCCTGTAGGGCAGCAGATATATAAAGTGTGCACTTGCTTCTGGACCTTGCCGGGGCAACTTCATTCATCCCGAGGTTGCCGGTCCTGGTCCTGTTATGTGCTGTTATTCTGCAGTGTTTAACACTCATCTGTTTTTGTTGCAGTGTCGCTGTTCTGCCTCCGTGCTGCTCTGTGCTGCTCCGTGCTGCTCCGTGCTACTCCGTGCGGCGCTTCTACCATTCCTTCGGACCGTCCTTGTGAGGTTTCTCAGGTCTCTCCCCGGACCAGACTCCGTGGTGATCGCAAGTCTCCGTGCTGTTCCTGTGCAGTTCCTCCGCCACTTATCCGGACCGTCCTGGTGTTGGTTCTCTAGCCTTCCTCCTGGCCGGCTTCCATAGTGTTCTACAGTTTTCTACTTTCGTAGTTTTTTTGGTTTTGTGCATTCTGTGTTGTTCCTCTGTTTTCGTTTACCGCCTGGGGTCGGTTTAACACGGGTTATTCCGCTCACAGACCTTCCGGAGCTCCGTGCTGGGAGCAAATCCCTGTACAGGGGTCAAGGCCTTCCCGGGCGTCTCCGGAGGAAGGAACTGTGAGGGGGCCCCGTGGCCTTCCCTAGGGGTAGACTCCTTGTACTAATAAACCCTTTATGCAATACAGATTCTAGTCCGGCTCTCTCTCTCTCTCTACCCTGGTATCGGCATCCGCTTTACGCGGTCCAGTGGGTCCACGTGTGAGTCCGTCAGTAGGACGTGACAGATTTTGCCCCGGTCATGGACCCCGCTGACGCTAGGTTTGATGCCCAGAGAGAGCTTGCCGGACTCCGCCAGAGTCATGACCAAGTAGTGTCGTTTATCCAGTCCTTGGAGGCCCGTCTAGGGTCTCTCCCTGCCTCTGACCCCTCTCTCTCCTCCCAGGTGTTTCGTCTCCACCAGGAATTGGACCACCAGAGGGAGATGCAGACCCGGTTGCTGTCCTTCATGTCCTCCGTGGACGATCGACTCATCAGCTTACAGAGAACGACAGAGACCTCGGGTTCCGTCTCCGTCACATCCTCCGGACTCCCAGCTGGTGCTGTATCCTATCCTCAGCTGTGCCAGCCTACCAGGTACTCCGGAGACCCCAAGGCATGTCGGGGGTTTATTAACCAGTGCCAACTCCATTTCCGCTTGTTACCCCACCAATTCCTGACGGATGAGGCAAGGGTGGCGTTTCTGGCTTCTCACCTCGAAGGAGAGGCATTGGCATGGTTCAACCCCTTGCTGGAGAGAGAGGACCCCATTGTGTCGAACCTACAAGCCTTCCTGGATACGTTCCGGAGGACCTTTGACGAGCCTGGACGGGTGGCTTCCGCCACTGAGGCCCTCTTCACCCTACAGCAAGGTAACCTGTCTGTTGGTCAGTACGCTATCCGGTTTCGCACCCTAGCTTCCGAGCTCCGTTGGACGGATGAGCCTCTGATCGGAGTCTTCCGCCGGGGATTATCCAGTCGCATCAAGGACGAACTGGCTGTTCGGGATTTACCCAACTCCCTGGAGGAGCTCATCACCCTGGCTGTCCGGATTGATCGCCGCCTTCAAGAGCGGTCCAAGGAGAGGACACTGGAGAGGTCTCAGGAGAGGCGATCTCCCCGCCTGGCTCCCACATTCCAGCGACCCCTTCTTCCTGCACCCTCAGCATCCCAATCGGGCCACGAGTCCATGGAGGTTGATCGCACCCGCTTGAGTGCCCAGACGAGAGAGGAGAGGATTACCCGGGGTCTGTGCCTTTACTGCGGAGGATCCGGTCACTTCCGTCGGCAGTGCCCCAAGCGGCCGGAAAACTTCTCCGTCTAGGTCAGGTAAGAGAGGCCAACCTAGGCGAGGGCGGTTCCTCTCAACCTCTTACAATTTATATCCAGGTGAAGGTCGGCAGTCAACGCCATTCGGAGATGGCATATCTGGATTCCGGGTCGGCTGGCAACTTCGTGCAGCAGGAGACGGCCCAGCGCTTTGGTATACCCATCCATCCTCTACAGCATCCACGCACCATCACTTCCGTTGATGGAAGACCCCTACGGGAGTCAGTAACAAGCATCACAGGTGAGGTGGAGATACAAGTGGGAGCTCTTCACACGGAGCGTCTCACCTTCTACGTTCTGCCGTCCCTTTCTCCTCCCTTCATGTTGGGCTTGCCGTGGCTTCGCATACATGAACCCGTCCTGGATTGGCGAACCGGCGAAGTCTTGCGGTGGGGCCCGACTTGCCACAGTCGATGTCTTCGTCCCGTAAGCCCCGCTTGGATGCCTCCCTCTCCGGCAGCCTTGCCCGGTCTACCGTCAGCCTACTGGTCCTATGCGGATGTTTTCGACAAGAAAGAAGCCGAGACGTTACCTCCACATAGACCGTACGACTGTCCCATCGATCTTGTCCCCGGGGCCTCGCTCCCCAAAGGGCGTATCTACCCGTTGAACCCGCCTGAGACCCAGGCCATGGCAGACTATATTAAGGATAGCCTAGCACGGGGATTCATTCAGAAATCATCATCACCCGCCGGAGCGGGTTTCTTCTTCGTAAAGAAGAGGGACGGGTCCCTCCGACCGTGTATCGATTACCGGGGACTCAACGCCATTACGGTGAAGAACAGGTACCCGCTGCCTCTGATTCCTGAGCTTTTCGACCGGCTGCGAGGATCTCGGATTTTCACCAAGCTGGATCTGCGGGGTGCATACAATCTCGTCCGGATTCGAGCAGGCGACGAATGGAAAACAGCCTTCAACACGCGTGATGGCCACTACGAGTATAAGGTAATGCCGTTCGGCTTGAGCAATGCCCCTGCAGTGTTCCAAGAATTCGTAAATGATGTCTTCCGGGATCTTCTCTATGTATGTGTCGTGGTCTACCTGGACGATATCCTGGTCTTTTCTCCCGATCTACCCACTCACAGGCGAGATGTCCGGCGGGTCCTACGCCGATTACGGGAGAACCGGCTGTATGCCAAATATGAGAAGTGTTTCTTTGAACAAACTTCCTTGCCCTTTTTAGGTTACATCGTCTCCGATACAGGCCTCGAGATGGATCCAGAGAAGCTGTCCGCCGTCCTGAAGTGGCCCAGACCGGTGGGACTCAAGGCGATCCAAAGATTCCTGGGCTTCGCCAATTACTATCGGCAGTTTATCCCTCGGTTCTCGGATGTAGTTAAACCACTCTCCGCATTAACCCGGAAGGGGACGCCCGCCAAGGCATGGACCCCTGAGGCCGAGGCCGCCTTCCTAACTCTCAAGAATGCGTTTTCTTCTGCTCCTGCTCTCCACAGGCCCATGGCAGATAAGCAATTCTTCCTGGAGGTGGACGCATCCTCCTCGGGAGCAGG
Organism: Allobates femoralis; assembly: GCA_033576535.1. Lineage (NCBI taxonomy): Eukaryota > Metazoa > Chordata > Amphibia > Anura > Aromobatidae > Allobates > Allobates femoralis. Next base: position 166,907,851 of record JARQOC010000003.1, read on the forward strand.
AGCCGTTCTCACCCAGAAGACCTCCACAGGACGCATGGTGTCGTGCGGCTTTTTCTCCAAAGCCTTTACCTCCTGCGAACGGAATTACTCCATCGGGGACCGGGAGCTGCTTGCCATCAAGATGGCTCTGGAGGAATGGCGCTACCTCCTTGAGGGCGCAATACACCCAGTAGTGATCTACACCGACCACAAGAACCTGGCATATCTGCAGTCTGCTCAGAGACTCAACCCCCGGCAGGCACGATGGTCGCTGTTCTTTGCTCGTTTTGACTTTCGTCTTCATTTCCGCCCGGCAGACAAGAATATCAAGGCTGACGCCTTGTCTCGGTCCTTTCACATTGAGGACCAGGAGGAGGAGCCACGCCCCATCATCAGTCCTTCCAATCTCGGTATAGTAGCTCCTCTCCAACTGTCTCGTCTCTTCCCCCGCCAGGTAAAACGCTGGTAGCCGAGGTGGATCGAGGACACGTCCTGGCCTGGGGTCATTCCTCTAGAGTCGCAGGGCATGTGGGTATAACGAAGACCCTTCAGTTGATAAGACGACATTACTGGTGGCCTCGGATGCGACAAGATGTCACGGACTTCGTTTCCGCCTGTTCCTCCTGTGCACGCAACAAGACGCCCAAGCGGCTGCCCGTCGGGCCTCCTCTACCCCTACCGGTACCCTCTGAGCCCTGGACGCACATCGCCATGGACTTCGTCACCGACCTCCCGGTCTCCTCCGGTAACACTGTAGTATGGGTAGTTGTGGACAGGTTCTCCAAAATGGCTCACTTCATACCATTGCCTGGTCTTCCCTCTGCACCCCGGTTAGCGGAGCTGTTCTTCCTTCATATCCTCCGCTTACATGGCCTGCCATCCCATATCGTGTCCGATAGAGGCGTGCAGTTCGTATCCCGGTTCTGGCGGTCGCTCTGCAAGAAACTCGATGTCACATTGGATTTCTCGTCTGCTTATCATCCGCAATCCAATGGGCAGGTGGAACGAGTGAATCAGGTGCTGTCTGGCTACTTACGGCACTACATCAACGCCCATCATGACGACTGGGTCTCCCTGCTTCCCTGGGCAGAGTTCGCCTATAACAACCATGTCGGTGAGTCTTCACATAACTCTCCTTTCTTCGTAGTTTACGGACACCATCCGAGGATACTGACGCCTGTGGCCATCTCAACCCCAAATCCGGCAGCAGAGCAGGTGGCTCGAGACTTCCCCCGGATCTGGACCGACACGCGGTCTGCCCTAGAAAAGGCATCTAGGCGGATGAAAGACCATGCCGACAAACGACGTCTGGACTCTCCCCTGTTCCGCCCAGGGGATAAGGTATGGCTTTCTTCCAAGTACGTCCGTCTCAAGGTGCCGTCCTACAAGCTGGGGCCACGCTACATTGGTCCCTTTGAAATCATCCGGAGGATAAACGAGGTATGCTACCAGCTGAAGTTGCCGCCTACTCTGCGTATCCATAATTCTTTCCACCGGTCTCTCCTCAAACCTCTAGTCCTCAACCGGTACTCTCAGGATTCTGGAGCGCAGCCTCCGCCGGTCTCGGCCTCGGACGTCTTCGAGGTTAGTGCCATCCTAGACATGAAGAAGCGGGGACGTTCCACTCGGTACCTGGTTGACTGGAAGGGGTTCGGCCCTGAAGAACGGTCCTGGGAACCGGAGGAGAACATCAATGCTCCTCGCCTCCTGCGCAGGTTTCATGCCAGTCTGGTTCCGGGGGGGCGGGGAGGGGGGAGTACTGTAACCGCTCCGCGGTCCAGCGCCTCCGCCCTGCACCCTGTCCTTCCCTCTTCTCGTGCAGTTACCCTTCCTTCTCGATTCCGGGGTCGGGGTCCCAGGTTACAGGCCGTCCGCAGGCGATCTCGGGGCTCCAGGGTGCTTCATCGCGCACCTGCTGCTCAGACCGTCGCTCCCTGACTGCTGCCAGTTCTGCTTCCTCTCTGTGTGTTCACTAGGGGGCGGGGCCGCTCTCTCTGTTACCTTTATAGGGCCAGCTGGCCAATTAGTCTGCCCCGCCTTCCGGCCAATCCCTGTAGGGCAGCAGATATATAAAGTGTGCACTTGCTTCTGGTCCTTGCCGGGGCAACGTCATTCATCCCGAGGTTGCCGGTCCTGGTCCTGTTATGTGCTGTTATTCTGCAGTGTTTAACACTCATCTGTTTTTGTTGCAGTGTCGCTGTTCTGCCTCCGTGCTGCTCTGTGCTGCTCCGTGCTGCTCCGTGCTACTCCGTGCGGCGCTTCTACCATTCCTTCGGACCGTCCTTGTGAGGTTTCTCAGGTCTCTCCCCGGACCAGACTCCGTGGTGATCGCAAGTCTCCGTGCTGTTCCTGTGCAGTTCCTCCGCCACTTATCCGGACCGTCCTGGTGTTGGTTCTCTAGCCTTCCTCCTGGCCGGCTTCCATAGTGTTCTACAGTTTTCTACTTTCGTAGTTTTTTTGGTTTTGTGCATTCTATGTTGTTCCTCTGTTTTCGTTTACCGCCTGGGGTCGGTTTAACACGGGTTATTCCGCTCACAGACCTTCCGGAGCTCCGTGCTGGGAGCAAATCCCTGTACAGGGGTCAAGGCCTTCCCGGGCGTCTCCGGAGGAAGGAACTGTGAGGGGGCCCCGTGGCCTTCCCTAGGGGTAGACTCCTTGTACTACCGTGTTTCCCCGAAAGTAAGGCCTCCCCCGATTATAAGGCCTTACAACCGGGGGGGCCAATGTAAGGCCGCTAGCGGAGGGGGGGGGGGGAGCGGGAGCGGGTCGCACGTCACGTGCGCCCGCTCATTACATATGCACTGCATCCCCCTGTCAATCAGCGACAGGGGAGCAGTGCATTATACTGTATATATGGGCCCCCTATTGCTGGCACACTCCCCCCTGTTATGAGGCCCCCACCGCTGCTGCTGCTGAAGACATCTTACCCTCCAGGGTCTTCTTGCAGCAGCCAGCGCGTCCGTCCGTCCTCTGTACTCGGCGGTCTCCCGGATCATGTGACCGGCCCGTCGCAGTCGCGATGACGTCATGCGCTGCGACGGGTCACATGATCCGGGAGACCGCCGAGTACAGAGGACGGACGGACGCGCTGGCTGCTGCAAGAAGACCCTGGAGGGTAAGATGTCTTCAGCAGCAGCAGCGGTGGGGGCCTCATAACAGGGGGGAGTGTGCCAGCAATAGGGGGCCCATATATACAGTATAATGCACTGCTCCCCCTGTCGCTGATTGACAGGGGGATGCAGTGCATATGTAATGAGCGGGCGCACGTGACGTGCGACCCGCTCCCGCAGTGTCCCAGCAGGAGGGGGCCTGTAGGCCACACTGCTGGGGCACTCAATGTAAGGCCCCCCCCGAAAGTAAGGCCGGGGGCCACTTTTGGCCCCCAAAAGAATGTAAGACAGGGCCTTACTTTCGGGGAAACACGGTAATAAACCCTTTATGCAATACAGATTCTAGTCCGGCTCTCTCTCTCTCTCTCTACCCTGGTATCGGCATCCGCTTTACGCGGTCCAGTGGGTCCACGTGTGAGTCCGTCAGTAGGACGTGACAGTCCCGATCTCTCCTTGGACATTTTGAAACTCAGGTCAGAATTAAAATCCCTATTATCCTCCGAATATGACAGGATCTCCCAAATTCTCAAAACCAACCATTACTTTTCTGAGGATAGTCCCTCCAAACTCCTAGCAGCAAAAATTAAACACCAGAAGCTAAAATCCAGAATTAAAGAGATTAGGAACCCACTTGGCCAAACTCTTAAACACCCGAAGGATATAGCCGATACCTTTGCTCACTTCTACACCTCCCTCTACAATTTGAAAAATAACCCCTCCACTTTGGAACCCTCGGATCACGATATCACTGACTACCTAACCAACCTTGACCTGCCCTCACTTACAGATCGTGACCTATTGGACCTCAACTTACCGTTCACGACATCTGAGATTTCAGAAGTCATAGGACAATCGAAAGTGGGCAAATCACCTGACCCTGACGGATTCCAAAATGAGCTCTACAAAACCTTCACAGATTTATTGTCCCCGTATGTTACCAGATTGGCCAATTACTTTGCTACCCACGGACACCTACCACCTGACATGCTCGAAGCTGTTATTACGGTGATACCCAAAGGAAAGGGAGACCCGGCAGATACCAAGAACTATAGGCCGATCTCCCTCCTGAATTCGGACACGAAATTCTTAGCTAAATTAGCAGCTAATAGAATCAAAAATTACATCACCAAATTAATCCACCCTGATCAGGCAGGCTTCATCCCAGGCCGAAATACGGCTGACGCCACTAGGAGAGCCCTGGATCTAATCACCTCTATAGAGAATTCAAAACAACCCTCAGCCTTCTTGGCCTTAGATGCCGAGAAGGCCTTTGATAGGGTCCAGTGGAACTTCTTATTTCGCACCTTGCGGAGGTTTGGGTTCCAAGGCAATATCCTTCGTTTCATATCATCAATGTATGCCAATCCCACAGCAAGAGTATACTTCAACAATTTCCTGTCTCAAAAATTCCCCTTGACAAATGGCACGAGGCAGGGGTGCCCACTCTCCCCTATCCTCTTTGCCCTATTCATTGAGCCACTTGCATCTAGCATCAGAGACAATGACAAGATTAGAGGAATCCCGTTAAATCAACGCCAACACAAAATATCTCTGTTTGCAGATGACATCCTCCTTTCAATTACCAATCCCCTTAAATCCCTCAGGCACCTGTCAAAGGTCATTGAGAGATTCTCCCAGCTCTCCTTCTACAAAATAAACGAAGCAAAATCCCAGATCCTGGACTTTAATATAGAGGAAACACTACTCAAGTACCTCAAAGAAGAGTTTAACTATACATGGACGGAAAAGGAGATTTCTTATTTAGGGATTACTTTGACCAAACCCTGTTCAGCCACGGTACAGACGAACCTAACAAACCTATTTAACTCATTCCATCAGGCCTACTTACGTCTTTCAAAAGTTGAACTGTCCTGGCTGAGCAGGATTGAAGCTTTCAAAATGACACTGCTCCCGAAATTCTTGTACATAATTAGATCCATCCCTTTGTTCATCCCGAAGAGATGGTTCATTAAACTCCAATCACAACTCCGTGCGTTCATTTGGCTCAATAAGCGCCCAAGAGTGGCCAGACTATCCCTCGAGAGGCACAAGAGAGTAGCAGGCCTAGGAGTTCCCAACTTGCACAACTACTACTTGGCATCCATCGCCAAACTCTCACAAAAATGGCTTACAGGCCCGAACGATTCGCCCTGGATCTCTATAGAAGGAACGATCAATAACAATAATCTAAAAGCTCTAATCATGCCTTACCTAGTAAATCCCTCCAAACCTCCTCCTACTCACCCAATTATTAGAGCAACTATTCTAGCCTGGAGAGACCTCGCCAAAAAGGCAGCCAAATACTACACTTCTTCCACTCTCAACAAAATCCCTCTAGAAACTCTTGAAATTTTGATGCCGGACCTGGACCTCTCTCTCTGGAGGGATAAGGAGATTCTTTATGTTAATGATCTGCTTTCAGGAAACTCTATCCTCCCCTTCCACATCCTCCAAGACAAATTCCCCCTCACCAGGGATGACCGAAGTAACTGGAGAGTCATAGCCAACTACCTCAGCACTCACAATCTCAAACTCACAGTTCCGCAAGTAATTGACGAACTTATAAACTCCCTGCGGAAAGCCTCCCTTTGGGGAACGAGCTCTCTCTATAGAATCTTCAACGAAGAAGTCGAATTACTAAACCTCTCATTCTTTGGAGCTTGGGAGGAGGAGTTGAGTATCCATGTGGACCTTGGGAAAATGGCTAAAACTGCTAAGACCGTGTATTCCAGCTCATCTTGTGCCACACTCCACGAGTCTTACTATAAGGTCCTCTCACGATGGTACTATACCCCTATCAAACTATATCATATGAACCCCAATCATGACCCATCTTGCTGGAGAGGCTGTGGAAACCTGGGAACCCTCTCACATATTTTCTGGCACTGTCCCGTCCTGACCAATTACTGGAGAGATGTCAAATCTCTAATTACAAATGTCACTGGGATTCAAATAAAATTCACCCCAGAATTAATATTACTACTGATTGGCACAGAGGACCTCCCTCACCACATACGCTTTTTAACATCCCACATTATTTTGACTGCTAGAGTCCTGATAGCCTCGAGGTGGAACAAACCAGAACCCCCCACAGTGCTTGACCTGATTGAAAGAGTGTCGACTCACTGTACTTTCGAGTACAACTTCGCTATACGCGCAAACAGGTTCCCAAAATTCCTAGGGCGTTGGGAGGCATGGTTGACAACCTTTTCCCCATCCCTCCTGCAATAGGCCGCTAACGTAAAAATTTGATGATGATTTGACTGTATCTTCCCCACAATGCTTTCAAGCTTGCATTATGATTTGCGACAAAATGCACAGAGTGTGTTCGGACTATTCAGTATTCGGATATTCATTTGTACTTTTCCAATTTTCTCTCTTTTGTACGAGCGCTGTATTTGAATTTGCATATTCACTTACGACTTGTACCGTTCATGTTATTTATTGGTTTGTTTACTTGTAATGTTTATTACCCTTCCCCTCCCCCCCACCCCTTCCCTCTTTATTTATGTATCTAATTCCCTCCCCCCTCCCTTGAAATTTCAATAAAGATAGTTGGACAACAAAGCATTTCTAACATTTACAATGTGGAGTTCCAGATTGGGGTTATGTTGCACATCAGTCAGTGAGCTGGCACTTGCAAGCACTGCTGCAGCACTGCCATACTGTCTACAGCTGTATGACGAAATTGTGGAGCCGCACACAAAGCCAAGGAAGTAAAATATCTTCTTTATTAGTAAAATATTTAAAATGTCATGATGAAATGTACTGACGCATTATAATGGAAGGAGCGTCTTAGTCATAGAACTAAGTCTGCAGCTGTAGTTGAATTGCAGATATGGGCTCACACACAACGTACCTTCACAGGTAGCTCAGGAAATTCTGGGTTGGTTTTCAGTAACTGTTGAACCACTAAGTTGAGCATGTGAGCTAAGCATTGTATGCGTATGAGTTTGACTAACTTCATAGCCGCCACTAGGTTGCGGTTATTATCATGCACAAACATGCCTGGTTATAGGTTCAGCGACAAGAGCCACAGATCTATCTGGTCTGTTTAGGTTTCAATAGCTCTGCAGTGGTGTGCTTTTTGTAATCTAAACAAATTAGTTTCAGCAGAGCCAGTTGCTGCTTCATTGAGTCAGTGCTGCACTGCTTCCAGCCTGTGACTAATGTGAACAACATGCTCCAAGATCACTATTCAGAGACTGAGGAGGAGGGGGTACCAGGAACTTATGCAGGAGGAACAGTAAACCCAGATAGATCTAGGGCCCATGATTCTCGACACCTTTAGAATGTGTGCCATTCTAGTGTCCATTTGGGTCCCGGCCTCCACAAGGTTCATCAAGTGTGCCTTCAGGTGAATGTAGCATCAAGAACTTGTCCATGTGTCGGTCTTAAGTGGACCTTTCAAGTAACTGCATTGGTCATGGCATGGATAATGATATGAAACATGTGTTGGTGTAAGGTTGGGACATAACATCGGGAAAAATAGTGGGGGCTAATGTCTGAGTACTTAGGGATGGCCACCGCCATGAGGTTGTGGAAAGCCTCAGTATCCACAAGCTTAAAAGGCAACATTTCCATTGCAAGCTATCTGAAAATGTGCCTGTTTATTGTTTGGGCCTGTGTGTGGGAGGCTGGGTATTTCCTTTTGTGCCCCAAGGCCTGGGTAGGGACACCTGAATGCTACACTGGGACAAAGAATTAGACGTGGTTGTTGATGGTGCTTGCGAGAAACATGCACACCTGCTACCTGAACAGGGGACAGGCAAGTGACCCGCCCAGGCTGGGGTACTCAGAGCTTGGGCACGGTGTCAGGGGGGCGCTATCACGGGTGGCTGCACCCGAGTCCATCACCCTGGGGTCGGTGACTTCTTAAAAATACAGTTTCTATTAGGATAATTCGTGCACACCACCTGTAGTACCTGGTGAGGGATCACTAGTACCGCCACAGTCCTCCAGAGGGTGATGGTATTGCGGCAAGGGTGGTATAGCTTCCTACAGGTGAAGCTGGGCCTTCAGGGCAGCGTTGTAGTGATCAGTTCAGAGTAGGGGTTTGGGCCAAGGTAAAGGATAGTGAAGCCTTCTCTACGGAGCACGTGAGCAGGGAGGAATAATGCACACACACCGATGAGTGTCTCTTTACCTTTTTACTGGTGGAAATTGCAGGTAATTCGTCCGGAGCACTGTCGGGTGACCAGAAGCACAGTTAAACTTCCACATGGAGTGGGTATAAGGCTTCCTTAAGTTCTCTCTCCCGTTTATTGAAGCACTGCCCGTGTATAACCTGGCTGGCCTCCTCACTTCTTTCTCTCCTCCTGCGCAGTCTGCGGGTTACCCTCAGTAATCACCACTGCCCTCTCCTCACTATGGTGTCTGGCTCCCTTGATATTGAATATGCAGCGGGACCTGGTGACTGAAGTCTCCACCGTGTATCAGGTTTTTCTGCTGGCTTGAAGCTTTGCTGCAGGTGCGGACCCCTGAAGTCCAGTAGTTAATTGGGCGAACCTCCACTGGCTCCTCTACTCCCACTGTCCTCTGTTCTACTTGCCTTTTGGTCCCACTCCTGGGCTTGGCTGGATGGCAGAAGAGCTACTCCGGGTCACTGGTTCAGGCCTAGCACGGCACCGAGCACCAGACGTGTTCGCAGCTCACCTAGCGTCTGCACACTCTACCTAACTCCTCCCCAGCACCAGTGTTTATAGGGATCTCACATAAGGTCAGCGAGTTGTGCTCCCCCTACTGTGCTGGGGTGGAAGGTGTTGTTTGTAAGTGGTACCCTCTGTGGAAATCAAGCATGTAGCACAGTGGAAAAGGCAGTGATGTAACCCACAAACACTGATTGTGGACCCAGGGCTCAGCACAACTAATTAGGTGCTTTGATGACACGTGCCTGAGCATGGTGATACTGGTCAGGCTAAAAGTGTTGATCTTGCTCATAGGTTGCAAATGACCATTCTTTTCTCATCTACACTTTCTTGAAAAAAAGCACCAGACTGAGGAACACCTAACTCTTGGCTTGGGAACTTTCTGCATAAGAGTGGTATGGAGAACAGTTTACCGCCTTCTCCATCTGGCCACCCTACTGCCTTTTCCTGTCTGGTATGGTGCTGCAGATCCCTCCCCCTCTGCGCTGTTGTACTTGCTCTGCATGGCACCTTTCCAGGTTGGTTTAGTGACTTAATTATCCACCACCTCGTCTTTAAATTCCCCACTTTTGTCCTCCTGACTTGTTGACTTCACAACTTGTTGGAAAATTTCCCTTCATCTACCTCTGAGATACTCATTCCCCATTGTTGGCTTCTTCTGATCGTGGTTACACAATTATTTCGGCATCATTAGACACAAACTGTTCATGTCCAGACTCTTGGCTATGAAACTTGACTATGTGGAAGACAGAGTGGTGCTGGGAAACATACTGGAAGCATTACCTTCTATACAACAACTACATGTTCATACTAGTCTGGCTTCAAAAGTGTTGTCCAAAGCCCCTCTGAAAAGTGGGTCAGAAAAATAGGTCTAATGTGTGGGTGTGTTTGTTGTGCTCCCACAGCAGCAACAGTTTCACCCATGGCCTTGGTCTCTATGTGCGCCATCAGCAGCATGTCCACTTCCCGATTCCTAACCACTTGCCTTGCGCAATTTAAATTAGAAACAAAAACATCAACACATATTCTTTCTTTGGCATACTTGAGCCAAGAACTGCACCCAAAAAGGTATGCAGGGATACGGGCCTATCTCTACAAATTACTCACTAACAAAAACCAATCAAACGACATTGCAGCCCAAATGAAATGAAAAGTGGTATTTTATTATATTAATCAGGGGATCACAGAGAAGAGTTGTAGGGACACAAGATATCCAATACAAAAGGACACAATTAGTCAAAACAATGGGTTGTTAGCATTAGAGTTGAGAATATGACATATATTCTATAGAAAATTATAAATGTTTATTTGCAAATGCAAACCCAATTAACAATATTAATTGTATAGTAAGCAGAATAAAAAGTGCTATAGTGCTTTAGTGGAATGATATCCACAATCATACAAATGGATTTATATGGTGGACCATTACATTATACCAATAAAGATAATATATCCTGAGTGTGGAAATTGTAGCTATAAATGATATCTGATTTCAAAGCCACATATAAAGCAATACTCAATAGTATGGATCAAATATAACAATATAAAAGACCAGGAGCAGTCATGATATTGGGCACACATCAGATAGAGCATTTAACCAAAGAAAGAGAACCATAGATGTTTTGGGAGAAGGAGACAGGAGAAGGGGAGGACGTATACCCTCACCCTGGTTGCCAAACCTGGTGCGCCTGTGCTCAGTTAGTGGACAGCAGCAGAGACGCTGTGCACAAGTCACAATCTAACTAGACGAACTACAGGGTGACCACCCGCCCCTTGAGAAAGCCGACGCGAAACACGTGTCGGGGCCTCTGAGACGGAGGCAGGAGAACACTGGACCCCCTGATCTGCACCCATGGGTAAGTGCTGACATGGTGCCTGTAGTTCGTCTAGTTAGATTGTGACTTGTGCACAGCGTCTCTGCTGCTGTCCACTAACTGAGCACAGGCGCACCAGGTTTGGCAACCAGGGTGAGGGTATACGTCCTCCCCTTCTCCTGTCTCCTTCTCCCACCTCCCTCTTTCCACACTGTCCTTGGTTACTTAATTACTCTTGCCTGTTTTGTACCACCATTTATTTAATAAATACTTTTACACTGCAAATCTAGTGTGGACATTCAGGTGATTAACTTGGGTCACAAAAACATCTATGGTTCTCTTTCTTTGGTTAAATGCTCTATCTGATGTGTGCCCAATATCATGACTGCTCCTGGTCTTTTATATTGTTATATTTATAGCATTCTGTGTTTGTTCACAGCTTTCTCTAAAGGACCAATGGACTATAAAGCCCGCGAAAAAGCGTGGCTATCACAGCTGGATAAAGTGTTCGGTACGGAGGGAGGAGGAGTGGTGCCACCAGCTGACGCACGAGTTAGCCATGCACTGGTTGGGAATATAAAGGCCCTGTTACACCGGAGGACTCGCCTCTGGTGGAACAGGGCATTCATGCAGAGATATATGGATAAGGGCCTGGTACCCAGAGGTCTTAGAATACAGGTTTTCCCTTCCTTCAGTGTGATTGATGACGAATTTAAAAACGAATGGGAATCCCTGGCGACCAACTGTTCGCTTGGGTTTATGGACCTATTGATTGAGTCTAACAGTAAGGCGATTGAGGAAATCGAAAAAGAAATCGAGGCTGCTAGAGTTAAAATTGCGGATGATCTGTCTCCCGAGGCGCTTGGTCAATTTAATAATAATATAGAAAAAGAATTCTCCAAGTGGGAAAAGGAGATAGTCGCCGCAAAAACCAAGAAATATCAAAGAGATGTAGCGGACTTTAAGAACAACCGTGTTTATCGGTGGAGGAATAAAAGGAGACCAGGAAAGCCAGACATCCCTATACCACCAGTTGACAACGTACCAGAAATAGTCACCGCCTCATCATTATCCTCACTAGATGAGGAACCATCAGATCTTGGGATTATCCCTAAACCACTCACTAGAGCTGAAGCTGCGAAAGGTGGTAAAGACACGGGTAAACGAATACCAGCATCTCCTAAACAACCAAACAAGAAAGGCAAGGGTGGGAATTTGGAGGTAATTAACCTCTCAAAATATAATTTGACACCCGCCCAATGTGAAGTTCTTAAATTGGGGTTAACTTTTGTTCCTAATCAGAACTTTGACTGTTTTACAGTGATTAAGGACCTCCATCTGTTCCTTAGGAAACTGGTTTTGCGTAAGCTTCATGCAAAGAAAAACTGTGTTGATACAGTACTCTCCGAAGTGGAAATGGAGGCCATCGGACATTTGGAGGAGTTGGATGATGATTCAACACCAGCTGCCGCAGGTACGTTCCCTAAATGCATCTACCCCAGATCCACCACGTTCCCCTCTTTCTCACTCTGTCCACAAATTGAGATATTCAACAAACTAGTCTGTCAGGACCTGAGAACTTTAAATATACAACCAAAAAGGGACAATTTATCCCACTTACAAAGACAGGCCCTGAAACAGATTGGAGAATTAAGTGGTATAGTCATTAAACCGGCGGATAAGGGGGGGAACGTGGTGGTCTGGCCAGTGGAGATGTATGAGCGGGAGGCGATGCGACAGCTGAGGAATCGTGAATATTATGAATTACTATCTTCCAACCCCTGTCAAAAATTCTCGGTGGATCTCAGATCCATTTTGGAGAGAGCACTGGAACAGGGTATTATTCCAAGAAGGTGATGGAGGGACTCCTAGTCGACGAGCCAGTAATACCCACCTTTTACTTACTTCCCAAAATACATAAAAATCCAGAGAACCCACCGGGGCGTCCGATTGTCTCTGGCATTGGAGGGCTATGTGATGCAACTTGTAAATTTATTGAATATTACTTACATCCTCTAGTGGAGACCTTGCCCTCCTATGTCAGAGACACCTCGGACGTCCTACGGAGACTTGATGGTGTTTTCTTAGATAAGGGGGTGTTGCTGGTGGCGATCGACGTGGAGTCCCTCTACACCTGTATTGGACATGCTGATGGCCTAGAGGCGGTTGACTATTATCTTGGGATGTCAAACTGGGATCCTTTCTTAAAAAGTCTCATTTTAGAACTTCTGGAGTTCGTGCTAAGCCATAACTTTTTCGTGTTTGGGGATCGGTTTTATCTCCAGCGGCGCGGCACAGCGATGGGGGCGGCCTGTGCCCCGTCGTATGCCAACCTCTTCCTGGGTCACTGGGAGGCGGGGGTGTTCGGCGGGGGGCAGGCCACCGCCCCCCATGCGCTGTGCTGGCTCCGCTATATTGACGACGTGTTAGTCGTCTGGAGTGGAGCCATCCCCGAACTCGAGGAATTTATTTCATCTTTGAACTCGAACAGCCTCAATATAAAACTAACATATAAATGGGCAGCTGACGAGATTGACTTCCTAGACATAAAAGTTAAAATCCGGGAAAATGGTGAGGTCACCACTGATTTGTACAGGAAGGACACCGCCGTGAACTCCCTCTTGCACGCTACCTCTTCGCACACACCCTCTACCATCAGGGCCATCCCCGTGGGCCAATTTCTTAGGCTCCGGCGAGTGTGTTCTGATGAGGGGATGTTTGAAGAACGGGCGGCAGAGATGAGAGATAGATTTATAGACCGAGGTTATAGCAGGAGAAGCGTAAAGACTGGCTACCAACGTGCAAAAAAGACATCACGCCGCGACCTCCTAGCCAATAGACCTAATATAGCACCAAGTATAGATAACCCCCCTGCCCTGAGATTTATATCAACTTATTCCAATCAGTGGTCAGAAGTTAGGGGTATTCTTGCACGCCATTGGAGGGTCTTAAAAACTGATCAGTCTCTGGCCCCACATATCCCGGATAGACCACTGATGACAGCAAGGAGGGGCAGGAGCCTCAGGGATAGACTGGTACACAGCCACTACATAAAAAAACCTCTCGCCCCATTTAATACGGGGCGCCCACTTGTAGGCTGCTATCCCTGCGGCTCTTGCCTCTCCTGCAGGAGCAGCATCTTTCGCGCCAGAAAATTCAGAAATTTTGATGGTAGCAGGGAATTTGACATCAGGAAATACATCACTTGTAGCACCACCTGTGTTGTGTATCATGCCACGTGTGGTTGTGGCCTCACGTATGTGGGCCTCACCACTCGTGAGTTTAGACGACGTATAAGGGAGCACGAGAGAGATATTATTGCCGCAGCAGACGTCGAGGATGCAACAACTCTCCGCACAATCCCCCGACATTTTAAAAATTTTCATAATTGTAACCCTGAGACTCTTCGAGTCTGTGGAATTGATAAGTTGAATTTAGGTATCCGTGGGGGGGACGTGAGTAAAGAACTTGCGAAACTTGAGTGCAGATGGATTGTGACCTTAGGCACAATGGCACCCGCTGGACTCAATGAAAGGCTAAGTTTTGCTCCCTTCCTTTAGTCTCTTATTAAACATAACCTTATACACCTTTTTCTGGGTGCTGCTGCGGTTTTTGTATCGTTTTAGATACATGTGTAGCTCTCCTGGAGTCTCCCTGCTCTTATAACGGTGGCTTTTATTACCCGAAATGCTTTTTGCATTTTCTGGGTATGTGCCTTTGATTGTTGCTATGCCATGGGGTCTGATCGCTACTGGCCCGCCCCCCCCCCCCCCTTTCTTGTTATTCTTTTACTAGATATATAATCCTTTTGTCACAAAAGGACTATTGTACTCTGCATGTATATCTGCTAGCCATGGGAATTGCATGGCTTCTCTGTACCTCAATTGAGGATAGTCAGCTTTTTAACTTGACCACCCGCCCCTTGAGAAAGCCGACGCGAAACACGTGTCGGGGCCTCTGAGACGGAGGCAGGAGAACACTGGACCCCCTGATCTGCACCCATGGGTAAGTGCTGACATGGTGCCTGTAGTTCGTCTAGTTAGATTGTGACTTGTGCACAGCGTCTCTGCTGCTGTCCACTAACTGAGCACAGGCGCACCAGGTTTGGCAACCAGGGTGAGGGTATACGTCCTCCCCTTCTCCTGTCTCCTTCTCCCACCTCCCTCTTTCCACACTGTCCTTGGTTACTTAATTACTCTTGCCTGTTTTGTACCACCATTTATTTAATAAATACTTTTACACTGCAAATCTAGTGTGGACATTCAGGTGATTAACTTGGGTCACAAAAACATCTATGGTTCTCTTTCTTTGGTTCAATAGTATGGATCAGTAACCTGGTACATAGCCTGTACGGCTGTATACCACAGTAGAAACAAGGGTTAATAGGGTGCTATAGTGCTTACAATACTGGCAATACAACATTAGGTACATACAAAAATCCATAGATGAGATAACAGTATACAATTTGATTACAATGTACCCAATATAGAACCAGCACAGCTATTGAATCCTACTTGGCAGCGAACCAAACATAAATCAATCCATAAAGCTACATCTATATAAATATATGCCACAATATAGGAAGGTATAGATAATTGGTACAGGGAAACAGCAAAATCACTGCACATATAGCCAACTACATATACAATTACAACACCACGATGTCAGATGCAGCAGAGGCATTGGATAATTCACAACCGGCATCTACGTCCCTCTATAAGCCTAGCAATATGCGCAAGCATGAATCCACATGGACACATAGAGGAAAACCTGAAGTATACACTACTGCCACATTGTATCAGCACTGCCTATAAAGCAATTTAGGACTAATACATCAAGTATGAGAGACAACAAACGACAGTCTATGATGGTACAGGATACACTGCTGCTATCGGGAGAAAAGAGCTAACAACCAGAGATCAAGGACCATATTCACCTCAGCGTCTCTGTCAGGAAATAACCCGCCCGACACGTGTTTCGGTAAGATACCTTCATCACGGGGCGTGTGTGAGTGGAGAGGAAATGTGTCTTAAAAAGGCGACCCAGCCAATTACTCTCCTGGAAGCTGATTAAGCTGCCGCCGCCTCATGGTTGTCTTGGTGATGAGGCAGCACGGCGGCGTCAAATCACGTGACATTCCACCTGATCCCGATCACTATGGGAACAGACGCCATCGCATCACCTGCCCACCGCAACCAATGAGCAGCAATACAGCACAGATCAGTGTATAACTGAAATACAGAATGAACACATTCATAAACAGTTTACTTATACCAAAATGCATATATTTTGGGCTAAACATTATTGCTGCAATGGTTTTGATTAAAAAATTTGCACTGTTGGGTGCATTGGCAATCAGGGCAACAGGATAATGGGGTTGATGTTAGCTGTGAATTGTTAGGCTTGTTTCACACTGCGGTCAGATCAGGTCAGATCAGGTCAGATCAGGTCAGATCAGGTCAGGTTTTGTGTTCCAAAACCAGGAGAGGAACTTGCAGAGAAAAATATAATTGATAGATTGACACCTGTTCTAGGTTTTGTAGTCACTCCTGGTTTTGGCACACAAAACCTGACCTGATCTGACCTGATCTGACTGCAGTGTGAAACCAGCCTTAGCTGGCACCTAGTCCTAGTGTTAATGAGGGATAAGCACTAATCAGACACCCCCAGTATTAACCTAGCATGTATAGAGTTAAAAGAACATAGACGCAGGGGAAAAAATGTTTATTTGAATAAAATCGCCCCTTCATGTCCTCGTTCACCAATTTATTCCTTCAGAATAACTTGTGGAAGTTCAGACATAATCTAAATGCACTGTGTGCAGAATTATTAGGCAAGTTGTATTTTAGAGGATTATTTCTATTATTGATCAACAACTATGTTCTCAATAAACCCAAAGGATTCATAAATATCAAAGCTTAATATTTTTGGAAGTTGGAGTGTTTTTTTTTAATTTGGCTATCTTAGGAGGATATCTGTTTGTGCAGGTAACTATTACTGTGCAGAATTATTAGGCAACTTAATATAAACCAAATATATTCCCATCTCACTTGTTTATTTTCACCAGGTAAACTAATATAACTGCACAAAATTTAGAAGAAAATATTTATGACATGCAAAAACAAAACACAAAAAAAATTAGTGACCAATATAGCCACCTTTCTTTATGTTGACATTCAGCAGCCTTCCATCCATAGCTTCTATCATTTGCTTGATCTGTTTACGATTGCGTGCAGCAGCCACCACAGCCTCCCAGACACTGTTCCGAGAGGTGTACGGTTTTCCCTCCCTGTAGATCTCACATTTTAGGAGAGACCACAGGTTCTGTATGGGGTTCAGATCAGGTGAACAAGGGGACCATGTAATTATTTTTTCTGCTTTTAGACCTTTCCTGGCCAGCCACACTGTGGAGTAGTTTGATGCATGTGATGGAGCATTGTCCTGCATGAAAATCATTTTTTTCTAGAACAATACCGACTTCTTCCTGTACCACTGCTTGAAGAAGTTATCTTCCAGAAACTGGCAGTAGGTACGGGAGTTGAACTTCACTCCTTCCTCATCCCGAAAAGTTCCCACAAGTTCATCTTTGATGATACCAGCCCAGACCAGTACCCCACCTCCACCTTGTTGGCATCTGAGTCGGAGTGGAGCTCTCTGCCCTTTATGATCCAGCCTCTGGCCCATCCATCTGACCCATCAAGAGTCAGTCTCATTTCATCAGTCCATAAAACCTTTGAAAAATCAGTCAAGATATTTCTTGGCCCAGTCTTGACGTTTTATCTTATGTTTCTTGTTCAAAGGTGATTGTTTTTCAGCCTTCCTTACCTTGGCCATGTTCCTAAGTATAGCACACCTTGTGCTTTTTGATACTCCAGTAATGTTGCAGCTCTGAAATATGGCAAAACAGGTGGCAAATGGCATCTTGGCAGTTTATGCTTGATTTTGCTCAATTCATGGGCAGTTATTTTGCGCCTTTTTTGCCCAACACACTTCTTGCGACCCTGTTGGCTATTTGCCATGAAACACTTAATTGTTCGACGATCACGCTTCAAAAGTTTGCCAATTTCAAGACTGCTGCATCCCTCTGCAAGACATCTCACAATTTTGGACTTTTCAGAGCCTTTCAAATCTTTCTTCTGACCCATTTTGCCTATGGAAAGGCATTTGCCTAATAATTAAGCACACCTTATATAGGTTGTTGATGCCATTACACCACACCCCTCCACATTACAGAGATGCACATCACCTGATTTACTTACGGTAATTGATAGTTGGCTCTCGAGCCTATACAGCTTGGAGTAGGACAACATGTATCAATGTGATCAAAATACTCATTTGCCTAATAATTCTGCACAGTGTAGTATTGTCCCTCAATGCCGATTCCTTTGGAACTTTGTTCAGAGAAAGATTTCAGAATGTGGCTGCAGAGGTTACTCTAGGTCAGCTGTGTGTTCTGCTGATACATACCACTGACTGATACATACATTCTGACTGGCAGTGAGCTCAGGAGCCTTAGAAAGTTCTCAGAATTAAGCACCATATAAATTTATGGGCATCCGAGAATGTTCACAGAACAAGGCTCCAGAGGTCACTCCTGGCAAGTAGTATGTACAGAATTTCTCAAACTTACGAGAAATTCCGTACATACTGCTGACCAGAAGTGACCTCTTGAGTCTCATTTTGACAACTTTCTCAGATACCCATTGATTCCTGTGGAGCTTTGTTCTGAGAAAGTTCTCAGAATGAGGTTCCAGAAGTCACTCCCAGTCAGCGGTATGTATGGAATTTCCATGGGACTCAATGAGCATCATGGGATATTACTCTTTGCGTTATGTCATAACTTCTAGGATTTATTGTGAAGTAATAAATTGGTGAATGAGGGCATCTGAGGGAATCTTTATTCAAATAAATTTTTTTTCCCTTCCACCTGTTTCTTAACTCTATACTTGCTGGGTTATTAATGGAGGTGTCTGATAGATGCCTAACTATTACTAACACTAGAGCTTGATACTAGCTGACAATTCACAGCTGACATCAACCCCATAACGTATTACCCCAATTGCCAATGTACCAGAGCAATTGGGAAGAGTCTAGTAAAGAGACAGAATTGGGGCATCTAATGTGATACACCAATTTTGGGGCACTTGCATTAAGTATATATAGGCTAGGAACAGCCTAATAACCATAGCCCTCCTCATTCTGATAAACCAGCCCCAGCTTTCTGTTTTACCTTGACTGGCTATCAAAAATAGGACAGAGCCCACATAGTTTTTATAAATTATTTATTATTAAATTATTAAAAAAACACTTGGGATACAATCTATTTTTGACAGCCAGTCAAGTTAAAACAGACAGCTGAGGGTTGTAGCCCCCAGCTGAATGCTTTACCTGCACTGGTTATCAAAAATAGGCAAGTACCCACGCCATTTTTCAAGTACCCACGCCAAGTCGGTAATTTTTGTCTTTGCCAGTTCATTCATAAAATCCAGCGGATCCTGTCAGTGAGCGTGCCTGTATGCTACGCAATTAGTTTAAGTACATTGCTGGACAGTGTCCTGAATAAGGAGCTGTCCCAGGTACTTATGCTAATTGCGTACTGCACCCACTGCTCTCCAAAGTGCTGAAGATTTAAGCATTAGCTCCATGGCCAGGGCACATTGAAACTCCGGAGCGCTGGCCATGGTGCAGATGATTAAGTCTTCAGCACTATGGAGAGCGGCGCGTGCAGTACGCAATTAGTGTAAGTGCCTGGGACAGCTCCTTATTCAGGACGCTGCCCAGCAATGTACTTATGCTAATTGCGTAGTGTACCAGCGCGCTCACTGACAGGAGCAGCCGGATTTTATGAATGAACTGGCAAAGCCGACAGTTACCGGCTTGCCAGAAATATAGCGATTAACCCTTGCACTACCAATGAATTAATGCACCATGTCTCTAGGTAGGGTGGTCACTCCCTGGAGACATGATGCCAATATATTTTGAACACATTAACCGTTGATTCTCTGAGTTAATTACGACGTATGCAGCATCTGTGCTGATATACCGCAAAGATGCTGCATATGTAGTTTAACCCTGAAAATTACAAATAGGTTCCCAGCAGCAGGGTGTTTAATAATCATGTTGCACCGCTGACACAGCAGTGTAAGATGATTCATTACTGTACTGGGAAAGCGGTCATTTTAAACTCACCTGCTTTGACAGCCAGCAAGTTTAAAGCAATTTTGGCAGCACACTCGTGCGAATATCGCATAGTGTGCTGTATGGGGGCAAGATTTTCTCGCCCCCATAGACTTGCATTGCCCTCACGTGCGTCAGAATCGTGTGCAGTTGCAGCATGCTGCGACTGCACTCGCTTCTGGCTCACAGTGCAAGTTGAGTGTTGAGGACTCGCACCAGTGTACCCTGCCTGATAGGGCAACACTGGTCTGAGTGCAATGCGAGTTTCCCACGCATTGCACTCGCGCGAGTCCCTCGCACAGTGTGCCTTCAGCCTTATGGCAGACGGTATGTGTGTGGAAAGCCGAACTGCCCAATTAGTGACTTTCAATGAGGTTCGGGTCAAGTTTGTGTACACAACAGAACTTATTATAAAGTCCAGCTGAACTCCAAGAACCCAAACTTCCATAGGTCCGCTCATCTCCACCCCCTAGCCCTTCCTACGACCATTTTACAGTCATTTTTCAGCACAGACGTTCAGGTCCCCTTTGATTTGTTTGTGCCAATTTTGGGTCCTGAATCAAATTTTATTTTAAAGTCCATCCAAATACGGGGAATCCAAATAATCATGGGTCTGCTCATCACTATTGCTAAAGTAAGACGATGTACTGAAAAACACAGGCAGCCACCATAAATAAAATAAAGAACACGTAAGAATTACTTAGGGGTGACAAAAGGTTGGCTATAACAATAAATTATACCGCCGTTTGGTATGCTGCAATATGATGATTGCATTTTTGTTTTATTACCCATAGATTAGGCTTAATTACATTTTCTATTCCCCAATAAAGGTCTGTCACAGTCATAAGAGCAAATTGTAATGACTTTGCCATTTAATTATCAAAACCCTGCTCCATTGTATCTCGTCAGCTACATTTGTTATTTGTGGCTAAAGAAAAGACACTACAAATCTCACAGATGTCACTTCATAGGTATATTGTACCATTTTTAGAGTAGAAAAAAGATGATATGAAGTATGCTTTGTTGTTTGCCCTATAATATTAATTATATATGTTTAGCAATTACCTAGGGTCAAACATGATCAATATGTTAATGAGATCTATATTGATAGGTTGCAGTAGACACCCAGATGTGTGGAAAAGTGTTTGTCCTATATGTTTCACACATCTGCCCATGATTTTGATCTCCGATTCAACTTTCTAAGGGCAATAATCTCATGGTGTGTGATAATTTATCTTGATGTCCTGCTCACTCACATCATTCTAATGGTCATATATAGTTTTCCTTCAGGACACAAGTACAAACGTTACAAGTTATTTCATAAACTGAAATGAACATGTTAATTTGTATTCCTGTAGTTTAGAACAAATGGACAAGGTGTGTGAAAATGTAGACAGATTTGCATGTGTGGTTTTGTTAGTATAGCTTAACGAGAATTTGTCAGCAGGTTTTTGCTATGTAATCTGAAGACATCATGCTGTAAGGGTTAACACAGATCTCAGCCATGCACCTCTTATCTCACAGTGAGTTGTTGTTTACCGGCTATGTTTATTTTAGCACCAGTAGCTTATCATTGCTCAGAGAATGTGCCCAAGTCTGGCACACACCCCTCTGTTAATAAAAGCTTCTCATTGTCTCTAGACATTGTCCATAGGGAGCCTGGTGTGGGTTGGGGCACTTCGTAATAAATTGTTGGATTCAGGGTCTCTTTGCCTACATCATGCTGCTTTCAGATGAGTTAGCAAAAACCTGCTGACAGATTCCCTTTAAAACATTTCTGAGTATAAATATCTCATACTTGCATTATTAACTTTTCTCATTCCAGTGAATCCGCAGTGGCTCGGATGTACGAAGACAAAATAATCAAGATACAAGACTTATTTTTGCAGATTTGTTTTCTATTTCTTTTTATTTCCACAGAAAATATCAGAGTTAAAAGTCCAGTACAAAACTGCAATATAAATACATGACTTTAGAAGCAATTGTTAGTACTATATTGTTGTGACTCTATGGTAATAAGACAACTAATAAAAAAGCTGTTAAGGAAATAAAAATGTTCTTTTTTTTTTTTACAAATCCTATACACATTTTTATTTCTCTATGGATAAGATTAATTAAAACAGTTATAAATTATTATTATTATTTATTTATTCCATGGTGCTGTACATGAGAAAGGGATACATACAAACAAGTTAAAAATATAGTGAACAAATTAACAGTGACAGACTGGTACAGAGGGGAGAGAGGACCCTGCCCTTGCGGGCTTACATTCTGCAGGGCGATGGGGAGAGAGATAGTAGGTTGGGTCTGCACTGGTGGTGGTGGAGAGCCAGGTCCGATGGTGGTGGAGCACCAGGTCAAGTGCTCGTGAAGCGCCAGATCCGATGGTGGTGGAGTGCCAGGTCCAATGGTGGTGGAGTACCAGGTCTAGTGGTGGTTGTGTGCCGGGTCCAGTGGTGGTGGAGCACCGGGTCCAGTGGTGGTGAGGTGGCACTATGATCATTGCAGGTTGTAGCCTGTTCTGAAGTGATGGGTTTTCATGTTCCATTTGAAGGTTCCAAGTGTAGGGGATAGTCAGATGTTTTGGTGTGCTGAATTCCAGAGGATGGGGGATGCTTGGGAGAAGTCTTGCAGACGGTTATATGAGGAATGTACAAGTGTGGAGGAAAGAAGTAGGTCTTGGGAGGATCGAAGATTACGAGTTGGATGATATCGGGAAATTAGTTCAGAGATATATGGGGGGGCAGATTGTGGACGACTTTGTAAGTCAATGTTAGGAGTTTGAAGTGGATACGCTGGGGAATTTGGAGCCAGTGGAGGGATTTGCAGAGCGGAGAAATGGAGGAATAGCGAGGAGGTGGATTAGTTGGGGGACAGAGTTGAGGACAGATTGGAGAGGTGCAAGAGTGTTGGCAGAGAGGTCACAGAGGAGGAGGTTGCAGTAGTCGAGGTGCGAGATGAGGAGGGCATGCACTAGTAGTTTAGTAGATTGAGGGTTGAGGAAGGGACGGATTCTGGAAATATTTTTCAGTTGGAGGCGGCAGGAGGTGACAAGGGCTTGGATGTGTGGTTTGAAGGACAAGGCAGGGGCAAGGGTTACTCTGAGGCGTCAGACTTAAGGTACAGGGCAAAGTGTGATGTAATTTATTGTGATAGGTCTGGTAAGGAAGGTGTGTGAGATGAGGGAAAGATGATAAGTTCGGTTTTGTCTACATTGAGTTTTAGGAAGGAGGAGAAGAAGGAGGATATGGCTGATAGACACTTTGGGATTCTGGACAGGAGAAAGGTGACATCTGGGCCAGTGAGGTAGATCTGAGTGTCATCAGTGTACAGGTGATACTGGAAGCCATGGGACTTTATGAGTTGCCCCAGGCTAAGGGTATAGATTGAGAAAAGGAGACAGAGCCTTGAGGGACCCCAACGTAGAGGGGATGGGGCAAGGAGGTTGTGTGGGAGTGGGAGACACTAAATGTGCGGTTGGAAAGGTAGGAAGAGATCCAGGAGAGGACAAGGTCAGTGATACCAATGGAAGAGAGGATCAGTAATTTGAGGCAGTGGTCGACTGTGTCGAATGCAGTGGACAGGTCAAGAAGGAGGAGGACGGAGAACTGTCTGTTGGCTTTGGCCGTGAGTAAGTCATTAGTAATTTTGGTCAGGGCAGTTTCAGTGGAGTGGTGGGGGCGGAAGCTGGATTGAAGGTTGTCAAGGAGAGAGTTGAATGAGAGGTGGAATGAGAGTACAGTGTGGACATGCTTTTCAAGAAGTTTGGAAGCGAATGGGAGCAGGGATATGGGCTGGAAGCTGGATGTAGAAGTGGGGTCAAGGGATGGCTTCTTTAAAATAGGTGTAATTGTTGCATTATTGAGAGCAGAAGGAAAGGTATCAGAAGTTAGTGATAGGTTGAAGAGGTGGGTTAGGGCTGGGATAAGTGTGGGGGTGAGGTTGGGGAGGAAGTTGGATGGGATGAGGTCCAGTGCACAAGTGGTGAGATGTGATCTGTAGAGGAGGTGAGCAAGTTCTCCTTCAGTGATGGAGGGGAGGAGGGTTAGTGGGGGAGGGGAGTGGTCTGGTATACATGGGGGTTGTGGTGGTTGGGTAGCAAAGGCTTGTCTGATCTGATCGATCTTGTTGGTGAAATATGTTGCCAAGTCTTCTGCAGAGAGTAAAGGCTTTTGTGATGGTGAGAAATAGGTTCCAACTCTCATTTTTTCACAGTCTTTTCAGAAAATGAAAACAGATGACTGATTGTTTATTAGTGGTAACTATTTCATTTTGTCGTTGCGGTATTTTTGTTGTGCTGTCATATATACACACTATAGAAAGGCAGGATGCAGGTTTGGTGTATGATATATATAGGAATTCTCTCACTTCTCTGCCTGGTATTGCAACACATTATTTCTTTATTTTTTCGTTATTTGTTTTCTTTCATCCAGAATTAAATTCTTTACTACATAGGAATTACAAGGTTCAGCAAACATAGCCTTATTTAACCCTTGCGTCTTCAGCTCTGACTCTTCACCACTTCCTGGCACTTAGTTGACAGAATGCAGCAGAATTGTCATGTCTACAGCTGGTGTTACAGGGGGTGTAAAGGCCAAAAAGGGTGGAAAGACACTAAGCGAGATGCATGCGAGATACTCGCGTTTTTTTTCGCGGCCGCACCTGCCGCAAGTGTAAAACCGCACTTGCCGCACCTGCCGCAAGTCCCCCTATACTTTCTGTGGGGATTACCGCAACCGCGCCGCAAGTGCAGCGGTTATGCGGCAATCGCGGCAGATGCGGTTTTTTCACCGCATCTGCCGCGATTTCAAATAAACACTGATGTGAAAGGGCCCTAAGGCTGGGGTCACACATAGAAATCCGTTTTTAAAAGTGATTTCCATGACCAATCCGTTTTTTATAGGGTGCTTTTTGAGCCTCCTACACCCCTGAACGTTTTTGGACTTAGTCATTTTTTGACCAAAGTTCTCAAAAGAACCGATCCGTTTTTTTAAGGCACCCCAAAAAAACGGATCCGTTTTTCATTAGGGCCCATGTTAAAAAATTTTTTTTTTTTAAAACGGACCCCAAAAACGTTGCTAGCAACGTTTTTGGCTCAAAAACGTACATAGCAATGTTTTTAGGTGCAGAAAAAATGGACAGCGTGTTTATTACATCCAATCCGTTTTTCTATCAGTTTTTGGACTTAGAAAAAAAAAAAGACAAAAATGAAGCCAAAAACGGACCAAGGGCTTATGTGTGACCCTAGCCTCATTCCGCCACAACACCCTCTTCTAACTTTGGGCCCAATGCATTGCTCCACTTGTCCTTTTCTTCAGCGTCGATACTGCCTCCTGTGACCCCGCTCCACCATGCCCCACGGGATAAACTATATTTAAGCTATATCCGGATCATAATATATATAAAATATATAATACTATTTTCCCCCCAATTTGTGGGAAAAAAAAAATATGTCTTATAATCCAAAAAATACTATCGTTATTTTTGATATTGACATGCTTGTGTAGCAGTAAATTTGTTTTTTGGAAAACCTCTGGAAGAGTGTTCCTTTAATGGGAAAGTGGACACAATATAGTTTTTTGCGTTCATGAAATAGCTGCCAAATGCTACTATATAAAATACAAGGGGAGACAATAGAGGCGCAATAGTGCCCTATCACTGAGTATAGAATAGGGTCTTATAGGTACAAACAGGTTTACACTAACCTGGTCCAGTTGTGATTCCCACAACTGGAGTAAAGGCTTTGGATTAGTATTGTAGGCTGCCGCTGGACTTCCACCTCCACAAGATAGTGGGTACTTCAGAATTTCTGGGATCAACAGGTGTGCTCCAGTCCGCGCTGCCCGGGCATCCAGGGAAAACACAAGGGAAGCAATGTTCCAAGTGGAAAAGTTTCTTTATTCCTCAAACCAACGCGTTTCGGCTCCCAATCCTGGTGCCGTCCTCAGGGTATTACAAACACCATATCTAACCACCTTTATATATCATATATAGGGGGGTGTGTGAAAAAAAGGGGAGTGGTAGTGGGTGTCGACCCTGTTAATGACGTCAATATCGTCACTCTTAGGGGTGTAAGCTTACATTTTGGCGCAAAACATTCATAAAAGGGTTTTACATATATAAAAACGTCAATAATCAATTTAAAAGCAAGTACAATAATCATCAAATCAAACAATATTAAAATAATGATATACATCTTAAAATACGAATAAAAACAGCACTTTTAATAAATAAAATATGTTGTTAGCATCTCAGATGGTATTAGAACCTGTGTGATCAGATTGGGGCTCTTGTGTCTTATCAATGAGGCTATATCACTTATTACTACTTTTTCCTTTTTTCCTCTTAGGTATGTAAAACCACATCTATTCATCGGAGACAGGAGGCCAGGATCTCACTATATGTTCGATTATTATATTGCAATATTTATGTGTGTGTGACATGAATTGAATGAAGAATTAAATTTAATTGGGTCCTTCCCTGGAGGGATATATGGCTAGTCCTATGTGTGAGACTCCTAACCGAGGCTCCACAGACTCTATTTGCATATTCATATTTCCCAGGGGGCAATGTGCCTAGGAATTCACTGTGTTTGAGCGCTATTTAACATAGGATTAAATATGCAGATTCTTGTCATGTCACTTCATTGTTACTATTTTACTTCTTGTGTATGAAATATCTCTTTCTTCCTGTGCACTACAAATTACAACCTGTTCTCACACTCCCTAAATAGCTCAATGTGCAATGATAGTTGGAAAAATATGAAATGAAGTTCGTTCATCTATGCAAATGCCAAGAGGAGTCAAGAAGTTGGTACATAACAAGGTCCATTAATTCTTGTGTGACAAAGAAGGCAGTGGAGGTGGGTCATATGCTTTGTAATATTGAGATCACAAACATTCATGCAAATACTGTGTGATGCACTTTACACAATTCTAGAATGGTGGCAAAAAAAAGGTGAAGAAGCCTTGACTTCAACATCATCATGAGAAGTGCCGATTCCAGTTTGCAAAAAGGTAAAAAAAATGGACAATAGATTATTGAAAATGAGTGATTTGGAGTGATGAAAGAAAAGTCAATAGACTGAGCTCTGATGGGTGCAAAAAGGTCAGAAAGAAGCAAGGGGAAAAGGAGCTAACAGGTCAAGAAATTGAGGAAGCTATTAAGTCCGGTGGAGAAAGCTTCATATAGGGTTGTTTCACAGCGAAAGGCATGGAATACTTGACTAGGAATGATAGTGGTTTCAATGCTGAGCTACTATATATGTGAATATCCTACAAGATGAGTCAAATTGTGCACTACAGGTATGAAAAGGATAACATGGTGTTCCAGCAGGGCAACTAACCAAAGCATACTTTGAGATTGGCAAACAAATGATTCAATGACAGTAATGTATTAGCCTATACAGTCCCTAGACCTCAACCCAATCAAACCCTTATGAGTGGAGTTGAAGAAAAAGCTGTATACATACCTAAGTGAGTCGACCAGAATGCATCAACATTGGAAACATGTAGAAAAGCCTGGGATTTTGATCACAATATGCTTGAATTTGGTTGAGAGCATGCCCAGAAGGATTCAAGCAGTGTTAAAAGCCAAAGGTGGATTTAGAAATACATAAAATAATAAAAAGTAAAAAAAAAAATTTTGGAGCAAAACAGTAACAATACAGTGACATGACACGAATCTGCATAACTAATCATATGCTAAATAGTTGCAAGTCTAATTTATGTATGAGATAGCCAAGATGATTGTCTATAAAATAAGGTAGTCTAAGGCTTAAAGCTGTAGTGGCTGGTGAGCTATGGAGCCTGAAAGTCAAAAGTTCAGAACATTGTTACCATTTGGTCATCACTGTGTACTAATCTTAGCCATCTAGAATTTAAACTGGATGAGGTATTATACTGTAGTTAACACAGTAGAATCAGAGTTTGATGACTTAACATAGTGGAACCAGTTAGTGGTATAAAAACAGTTAAAACACCTTTGTTTTTAGACAGTGTTACAGCTCATCCCAATACTTAGGCCCTTTTCACATCTAAGCCTGGTCTGCATTTTGCTTCATTCGCATTTCTATGCTTTTTTACCGCTTAAAACGCATCCAAATGCATGCGTTTTTGCCTCTATTGAGTTAAATGGAAACGCATGCAAAAACGCATGTGCATTTTCAAAACACAAAAACGCATGCATTTTTGCAAACACAGCCCTAGACGCAACAGCCCATGTTTTTGAAAGCACATGCGTTTTTGCATGCGTTTGCATTTAAATCAATGGGGTGAAAAACGCATGCGTTTTGGATGCAATTTTAGCGGTAAAAACGCATAGAAACGCAAATGAAACAAAACGCAAACCTGCATTAGATGTGAACTAGGCCTCACACCTACTTCAGACAGTGATAAAGTGATACAGCATACACTAATCTGGTTCATTCCAAGGACCAAGCTAGCACATGTAAAGGCAGGCGCTAGGCAGTTGATGTACACACAGAGGTGCACATTTGTTGATGTTACCAGGGGCATAACTACAACAGGGGTTGCAATCACACCCGGCTCTAGCCTAAGGGTCCCCAAAAGTCCCTTTGGCTTATAGAAAAAGACTACTGCTATTAAAGATTTGCTATATTTGGGGGCCCCATTGAAGCTTTTGTATTGGGGCCCATGAGCTTCAAAATACACAACTGGACGTGACTATCCTTTTTTTCTGTATGGCAGCTAAACTCAACCATTTGCTATAGAAAAGAGTTGTTTGGCTTCTAAAAAAGTTGCATTTCATTTTTGACAATTTAAAATGGTGTTGAACAATAATTTTCACAGATATTTTTAATAAAACATAAAAAGTCACATATAGTGTAGACGTCTTTCTCATTAATGAGGGCAATTTTACATAAAATCCCAAAGAATAATCCTTGCTACACTAAAATAACAAACACAAAGCTTTTCACACCATCATTTCCATAAACGGGTATAGTATTGTAGAAAAATATATTGCAATCTGGGAGTCCTCAGTGGTTGATACCTTTTAATGGCTAACTGAAAAGATGGTAAACATAGCAAGCTTTCAGGACACTGTGGTCCCTTCGTCAGGCAGATAATGACACAGATTCTGAAGACACATACATATATACATAAGCAATAGAAAGAAAAAAAAAAGAAGGATAGAAGAGAAAAAAAAAAAAGCAAAACAGTGTTATATGCTCTGGTGGATATGACAGGTGACGCAAAGCAGAGTCGGGTAGGGAGGGTGGAGGAGCAGGGACAGAAAAAACTGATTTCTAAGATAAGGGGAACCAATTGTATTAGGTAAATGGTTAGTAACCCATGGAGACCTGAAAATACTTAGTTAAGTTGTGGAGAGCAGAGTTCTAAGTGAGAGTTCACAGAAGTGTCAAGAGTTCATGGTCCTATAATTTCAGTGTGTTGCAAGATGTCGCCAAATGAACTTTCATTTTATATAAAAATGCATGAATCTGCTATCCCCAAATGTCCGTTCATTTTACATAAAATCCCATAAATCCATGTGAAATATTTAATCCTGTTTTGAATGTGTCAAAGGTCGTTATCAATTTGTATTCCCAAATTCTTCTCTTTCTCTGAGATTTGAAGTTACTCTTTAAAATGAGCAGCCTCATATACGATTCAGTGTTGTGCTCAGAGCTGCAAAATGCTTTGCTACAGGTAGGTCCATACACTTTTCTTTTATTGAGTGGCGATGAGAATTCTGTTTTGTTCTGAATTGTAATCCGGTCTCCCCTATGTACATGCTGCCTGTTGGTACATATAATTAAATACACCACATTGCTTGTGGTGCAGCTGAAGTTACCTGGGATCTTGTAGTCCTGATCTGTCCCAGGAATCCTTATCTTGTCCGTTGTCATTATAGTATTGTAGATATTGTCCAGTGCTAGACAATCCTGACATATGGCTGCTTGAACCTCTCTACTTCACTGTTACTTTTCAGTATAAACTTCTGAACTAAGGTATTTTATGGCAATCACTATATTAATCATTGCCTCTAAAATAATTTTTAATTTCGCCATTTCTTCTTGATAATAGAGATTTATTTTGACATGAAAATAGCCTTTTAGCTGTGCAATAACAGATTCTGCGGTGTATTTCAGCAGCCTACTTTTCGATTAAGCAGACACTACTTGGTGACAAAATAGATGGTTTTAATGTTTTCCTCAGGCAATACAGGACAACACTTCTAATTTGTCATATCAGATGTAAGAGCTGTGCTGTCGCACTTTGTGTGAACAATCCTATCTGATACTGTATTTGGAGCATCGACACAAATATTGAGCTTTCTGCTGAGATTTAGGAAAAGCTGTTAGCTATGGAAGATAGAAATCCTTGCTGGTGTTGCTTGCCACGTTTTCAATTACTGCAAAGACTTGTAAGAAAATGTCACAGACTGTTCTGATTAATACACTTTCACCATATGAATCCAAATAAATGTATGACTGCGTGGTATATTGAATGTGTCTTTTTGAAAAGTAAATAATATTGATGCTTTTCTCCATTATCAAATAATTAAAAAATCCCTGTATGTTTTTTATTCATTAAACGTGTGTGAACATGTATGTAATGTTGTGTGAGTGTATTAATGTACTCACCTACCGCCGCTCTCTCTGGTGTCTTTCTCTGGTCTTCTGCTCTTCTCAGTGATGTCACCGCTCTGTAGAATCTCTGGGGTCATGCTGTGCTCTGTGTGACTCGAAAGTGACTTTTACAATATAAGCCTATGAAGCTTCAGAACCGGGCTCCATAGGCTCTCATTGCAAAAGATTATTCCGCCACACACTAGTACACTAAGAATTAAAGGGGACGCTTAGCAAATGTATTATGCAGTGCAAATAAACTCAAATCAGCACACTTTAATATCCCAGTCCGAACCAACCCTCCAGTCATTATCAGATTCAGGTGATACATCTCTCACAGACAGCGTAGATGCATCACCAGTTTCAACCACACAAGGGAGCTCCAAACCAGAAATTTCATTCAAGGAATCCACAACAGGAACCACATTGGTTCACCCCAGGAAAGCAACCAAAGCAATCCAGACACCGGAGTCTGAGTCTGAAAGGGACGAGTTAGCCCAGCAGAGAATACCGGAGGACCAGGGAGACTTCAGTCACTTGGAGCACAGCTACTAACAGAGCCAGGGACCGCAGAGGAGTAGCGGTGCCTATTAGAAGGTTCTAACAGCCTGCTATACAAGTGAGGGACACAGGAGAGGTCAGGTCCAGGTTTCAGATAGGCCAGGACTTAAGTACGCAGATACAGAACAAGGAGGCCTCACAACTCATCGGGTGTGGAAATTCTGAACTGCCACCCGATCACCTGGACAGTACCTTGGATGTTACCCGAATCATCATCAGTAAAAGGTATGGAAACAACTTCCAGAGTGTGTGTGTCTGTTATTGCGGCCCCTGATCCTGCCTTTAACATAGACTCTGTGCCACCATCTCCACCTGCATAGCCGCCTCCCTGTATGAGTT
Organism: Allobates femoralis; assembly: GCA_033576535.1. Lineage (NCBI taxonomy): Eukaryota > Metazoa > Chordata > Amphibia > Anura > Aromobatidae > Allobates > Allobates femoralis. The sequence goes on from JARQOC010000003.1 coordinate 166,939,073, forward strand.
CCCCATTCTTCCATTACTGCCCCGGGGATCCCGCTCCACCTATGGGGAGTGTTTCCAACTAGCTGCCTCAACATCATTCCTGGAGGTCTGCAGCAGCACTGGTATAATTACCGGATACTCTGGGTGGCGTCGCAAACTCTTTTTTTTCATTTTTAAAACCCCTTTTTAGTGACCACCAGGACCACGGGTCTGAGCACAGGCTGCACATGATATCCCCAAGTAAATCAATGGCCGGAATCGAGTACCCCACGGCCCTAGGGTGGGTCATGACCATGACAGAAGGGAGGAGAATTGATCTTCTGTCACGTTGGAAAAGCTTCTTTTGGACGACGAGGGGTGGGCAGTGATGGGGGTGTCAAAGCTTTCCTTGATTTTGTCTATCTTTCATTTGAAGAAGGCGGCGAAATCCTCGACAGAGAGGAGGGGGGAGGGAGGAGGTGCCGGGGGAGGGAGTAGAGAGTTGAAGGTTTTGAATAGTTGTTTGGGGTTGCGGGACAGTGCATTAATTAAAGAAGAGGAATAGGTTTGTTTTGTGACTGTGAGTGCGTTCTTGAAGTTGGAAAAGGATTGTTTGTAAGTGGAGAAGTGCGCCGCGGAGTGATATTTCTTCCGTCTCCGTTCGGTCACCCTGGACACCCGACTAGTTCTTTGGTGAGGGTGGTGAACCAGGGTTGCATGGTTGTGTGGGTTGTGGATGTGTGAGGGGGGCAGCCTGATTGAGGGCTGTAGTTAATGTATTGTTATAGAGGGTGGCAGTGGCATTTGCATCAAGTGAGGAAGCTAGGCCTGTGAGAGGGTGAAAGGACTCAGAGAATGAGTGGAAATTGATAAGTTTAAGGTTTCTGAGGGGATGACTGAGTTTCTGGGGAGGGGGGGCGTGGTAAGGGGGGAGAAGGAGGAGAAAGTCAATAGGTTGTTGTCAGATAGTGGAGGGGTGAGTTGGAGAGGTCAGTGAGGGAACAGAGGTGGGATGAAGATAAGGTCGAGCGTATGGCCATCCTTATGAGTGGCTGAGGAGGACGATTGGGAAAGCCCAAAGGAGGTGTTCAGTGACAGGAGTCTAGAGACAGCGAGGTGGGTGTCAATGGGGATGTTCAAGTTGCCCATAATGATAGTGGGGATGTCGGAGGAAAGGAAGTGGAGAAGCCAAGTGGTGAAATGGTCGAGGAAGGTGGGGGTAGATACCGGGGGGAGGTAGATGACAGCCAGCTGAAGGTTGCAGTGGGAGAAGATGCAGACGGAGTGTAGTTCAAAGGAGGATGAAGGAGGTAGAGGGTGGCGGTGTAATTGGGGTGAAGGAGCAGCTGTCGGACAGGAGTATTCTGACTTCTCCGCCGTGTGTGTTGCTTGGGCGGGGTGTGTGAGAAAGGGTGAATCCACCAAAGGAGAGTGCAGCGGGGAGGCTGTGTCAGAGGGGGTAAGTCATGTTTATGTGATGCCCAGGAATAAGAGTTTGTTGGAGATGAGGAGGTTGTGGGTGAATGAGAGTTTATTGCATACCGAGCGAGCATTCCACAGTGCTCCGGATAGGGGACTAGGAGAGGGGGGATGGGTGGATGGGTATAAGGATGTGGGGGTTGCGAGAGTTTGTGATGGGGATGGGGATGGATTAGAGGTGGGAGAGATGTGATGGGGGGCACCAGGATTGGAGGATATGTCACCTGCCAGTAGGAGAAGCAGCAAGAGGGTTAGAAGGTGGGAGCAGGAGAGCTTGCGAGGTGGGCGTGCGTGTTATACACTTGTTTTTTGTGCAACTTGAAGCTTCACAGTACTGGAGCTTTTAAGCAAATTAAATTTAGGGGGAAATTTCTCTGAATCTGGTGAATTAGAATTTCCAAAGATTTGCTCATATCTTGATGCAAGTAATTTTTACTTTAAAGGGTAAATTTGGGAGGGTAAATCTGGAAAAAGGGTAATTCTCCATTGAAATTCATAAAAAATAATTGTTAGGATACAGTATATTATCTTCACTTCCTTTTGGGGATATATATTAGCTCTTCCAAGCCATGAATCATCTTTGAGAATTATTAATTTCTTTATTCTGATCTCTACAATGTATTCATCTATTTACACAATCAAGCCTAATATATTTAAATCCACTTGGGATATCATGACTGTTCTAGTAATTCAATAGCTATAAAATTAGTCATTTTATATTCGTGATTATGCAAAACATTAGATCAGTTACAAGTTGTGCTACTCTCCAAAACATGTTTGAATTACATTATTAAGATTAACTTTTTAATTACAAAAGTTAATTTTTAAAACGTTGTTGTTTCTCTGTAAAATTGATATGCAGTTTTAGAACTTTTTAATATATCCAAACATAGATCTTTGAAATTAAAAGGAACCTGTCAGGTCTCCTGTGCACTCAGAACTATGAGTAGTTCTGTGCCCATATCTATAATCCCTGCCTAACAGTCCTAGAATATAGTAGTATACATAAACCGATCTTTAGAAAAAGTATTTCTAAAGAACATTTATTAGATCATAATTAGGTCTTTGACTAACCAAGGGGGCAGCAGTGCCCTCGACTAGTCGGATAACTTAGCATGTTATTATGCTATGCCTGTGCTAACATTCTTTCCATAGCCAGTGTAATCTGTATATCCATACAAATCAGCACTTGTGCGCGGCTTTGTGCCTCTCTGCACTGAACGTCACTGATGCCAAGCATTGCAGATTTTATTCGGTATTGGAAACACGAGCGATTACACAAAAAATCAGTGAACTTGGCTTTGTTCATTAACTGGTCAGATAAAAAATTGCATTACTGTGTTTAAGTGATGCTTTTCTCCTACCTGTTCTGACAGTGTAGGATAATGGGCAAGACATGTTTGCTGAGGGTAGGTGTGGGGTGGGGTCAAAAAGTAGGGTCAGACTCCATTTTTTTTTTTACCCCACAACTTTCTGTGTGGAAGTTCCGGGCCGGCAGCCAATGCGGGTGCATAAAACATCCACAAGTTGAAGACACAAGGTTTTGTGTCATTGGCTGGCTTGTTTCATTGGTCGTCAAAGTCACATGTCCCTAGGGTATATTAAGTGTCCATTTGCCATCAGTGACATTTAAGAGTGTTACTGCTTAGGAACAGTGCTGCTGCTAGTTCATGCTGCTCCATCTGTGCTACACAAATAGATAGTTAGCTACTCAATTACTTTTTAGATAGAATAGGAGGATGAGATTCTTCATCTGGACATAGGCAATTTTTGCTGAGAACAAGTGTGATTCCTAAATCTGTGTGCATTGCCAAAGCCAAAATCTGTGCATACAGCAAGGGATTGCCAAATCTTTCAGTTTTCCCTAAAAGGCTGTGTTTGGTCTCAAACCACTTACAGCCATGTCAGTCAGTTTGTGCTAAAATGGCATTATTTTGGCCTCAAACCAGGTCTTGCCAAATCCGTCAGTTTTCCCTAAAAAAGCTGTGTAAGGGCTCAAACCAATTATTGGCCATGTTCACACACATGCGTTTTTTTGCCCATCCCTGCGTTTTTGGGCTGTTAAAAAAAACGCAGGTGCGTTAACGCAGGGTACATTTGAGTGTACATGCGTTTTTCAGCTCCATTTGCGTTTTTGTCCTCCAGTCCAAAAAACGCTGCATGCAGCGTTTTTGGGTGCTGGAAAAAAACGCAGGGGTGGTTTCTCAAAAACGCATGCGTTTTTTTAACATGGGCCCCTATGGGAAACGCATGCGTTAACGCAAGTGCCTATATGTGCCCTGCGTTAACGCATGCGTTTCCCATAGGGCCCATGTTAAAAAAACGCATGCGTTTCTATAACATGGGGCCCTATGGGAAACGCATGCGTTTTTAAAAGGCACATTTATGCACCCTGCGTTAACGCTTGCGTTTTTGCCTGCGTTTTTGAGGAAAGTCCAAAAAGGCTAAATTTCCTTTCAGACACACAAGAGACATTTTTTAGCACTCCTAAAAAAACGCAAGTGGTTTTAGGAGTGCTAAAAAAACGCAAATTGTGTGTGAACAATGCCATTGCCAAATTGGTCAGTTTGTACTAAAAAGCCATTTTTTTAGCCTCAACTAGTTATTGCCAAATCAGTCAGTTTGTACTTAAACGGCTGTGTTTAGCCTCAAACCAGTTATTGCAAAATTAGTCAGTTTGTACTAAAAAGGCACTTTTGTGGCCTCAAACCAGTTATTGCCAAATCAGTCAGTTTCCCCTAAAAAAAAAGCTGTGTTTGGCCTCAAACAAGTGCTTTCCACTTCTATGTGCATAAAACATGAGTGGAAAATGCCTGAGGTCGTGGTAGTGGGAAGTTTGCCAGTGGCAGAGCAATACAAGTTGTGGATGAGGTCCACAAACAGCTTTTGCTACAGTTCATGGCAAGCGCTGCATCAAGTGGCATGTTTCCCTGTTCCTGCACCTCAACATCTCAAACAGTATAGTCCTCAGAGGTGGTGCCCCAATTACCCATGTGTCACCCCATGTCACAACTGTCCAACCACACAACTGATTGTTGGAAAAACACTGATGGGCGATTCTGCAGAGAAGTTCACAGTTTCAATTCATGGGCATAAGAGCTATGCTCCAAAGATTCACATAATCTAGAGGAGGAAAGCATCTGCACCGATGCCCAAAATCTTTTGGAGTTGGAGCCGCGGATAGAGGAAGTATGATCCCAGCAGAATCCAGACCCATGTCACCAGACATTAAACCCCAAGTATGGAGGCGATGATGAGGAGCACCTGCACTGTATTGTGCATTCAGGGCAGGAAGAGGAGGAGGTTGACTCTTATAGCGAGGAGTAGGACAACAGAGAGGATCATGATGAGGTTTGAGATCCAATTTGGAATCAACCCAGAGTCATGCAGCTGAATAGCTCGTTAGAGAATGTGGAGGAATATGAAGAGGTTAGGTGTGTGTTCCCTCAAGAGACTGATGGCTGGAAGCATGACAAGCACTGCATCCTCAGCCACAACTCTGACTCTGGACAGCAGCGGTTATGAGTCCGCGGTTGTTAAGGCGGCAAGGGTTGCCTAGTTGGGCCTTTTTTGACAGCACAAAAGATGACCCAATTCACATTATATGTAAACTTTGTACTGCCATTTAACGTAGAGGCAAAAACCCAAAATTTGACTACTACATATAGAAACCATCACATGATCCAGCAGCATTCATTACTCTGTAAAAATTACTATGTAAAACGGTGCCCTGATGGGTCTCACCAAACAGTGTCTGTCGCATCACCTGCATCTGCTGCTTCTTCCTCTTCCGTCACTGTGGCAAGTGTTATTCGGAAGGTGTCCGGCTGCAGGACCTCCAATTGTTTACCCACTACAGTCGGGGCAAGTGACAGCCCCTTAGCTGTTATGGAATTGGACACACCTGCGGGCTTTTTCCCTATCTAAGACACCGAGCAAACTACTTGTCAACCAACCATGACATCTCGCCTGCACCACCCTCATAGTCCTCCAGTTTGTCAGCTACTCCCTAACCCATCCTCTCTCAGCACTGCAGTCAGCCATTGGTCCTAGAGTTGTGGTCACGGAAAAGATTATGTCCTCCTACACATCCCAAAGCAAAGAGCTTGAACTTTACCATTTCCTATTTGTTGGCCATGGAAATGCTTCCTTTCCTGGTGGATACAGACTGTTTCTGAAAGCTGATGGCCATCACAGCCCCTCAGTACTTGTTGCCCAGTTACTATTACTTCTCAAAGATAGCCGTGCTGGGGCTACACCAGCATGTCGCAGCTAACTTCACCCGTTCCTTGAGAAATTCTTTGTGTGACAGGCAGCATATCACCACTGACACCTGGACAAGCAAACATAGCAGGGTATTACATCTCCCTCACTGGTCACTTGATGACTCTGGTGGCTGCAGGGCCAGGCGAGGAAGGGACCACTCCCCAAGTCTTGAAATCACCCATACTTTTGGGACAAACGTTTACCTGTACCTCTTTATACACTGCTTCTGCCTCGTCTACCTCCTCTAGGGCCTCCAGCTATGCCCTTGACCTCTTTCTTAATGTTGTAACAGTTCAGACAGAATCAACCCCACCTCCGTAGTGCACTGCCAGGGCTCTCTGTCATCAGGCAGTTTTTAAATTTGAATTCCCTGGAGATGTGAGTCACACAGCTGAAGAGTTGTGGACAGCTATGCAGGCTGAGTTTCAACAATGGTTGTCTCCCTAAACCTGGAGCCAGGGAAGGCCATGTGCAATAACGGTGTGAACCTGATGGTGGCCCTATGCAGGGGAAAACTTACAACATGCCTTGCATGGCTCATGTCCTCAATCTGGCTGTCCAACAATTCCTACACCAACATCCTGGCCTGGATGAACTTCTGCACAAGGCACAGTTCTTGTGTGCTCATTTCCACCATTTCACCCCACGTCTCATCGACTTGCATCGCTACAGAGGTCTATCAGACAACTGCTAAACTGTTTGATATGCAATGTTACAACATGGTGGAAGAGGAGGAGGAGGAGGAAGAGGAAGACATGGAAAGGATATCAATGTCTCAAAGATCTGGACTTTCGTCACATAGCCGGTTGGCATGGTAGGGTGGAGTAGAGCAACAGAGGAGGCTCATGATACCAGACAAACTGTGAAGGTGCTGGAGCCAAGGAACAAATGGAGGAGGATGAGGATGAAGAGGTGATGGGCACAGAACAGTCAGGAGATGAGTAAGAGGTTATTCCATTACTATTGTCCGAGGTTGCCAGTGGAGGACGGAGGAAGGAAATTCAATTTTTATGTCACCACCAACACATGAATGGACTTGGTCTCATGAGTGCGCCAGACACATGAGCGCCTTCTTGCTGCACTATCCGCAGCATGATGCCTGTATCATTAGGATTAGAATTAGGAATGACTACAGGGTTGCCACACTGTTGGATCCGTGGTACAAGAGTAAATTTAGCCAGATGATTGCAACCTTGGACATGGACAAGCACATGCTGGAATATAAAAAAAAAGCTGGTAGACAATCTTAGGACTGGTTTTCCCCAACAAATCAGTGAGGGACACAGTACGCATCACAGATCTACACTTCCAAACCAGGGGACATTATGTCGTAATCATAGAAACATTAGCAGCAGCAATGTAACTGTCAGAAAGAATTTCTGATAGTTGTTTGACCAATTTTTTAAACCAGCCTGTTCACCGG